>JAOUZG010040590.1:673352-705291 GCA_026289955.1 Argiope argentata
AGAATAAACCTTTGGGAAAAAGAAAAACAAAATCTAAGCACTAATGGTTACGATTGCAGCAAAAATTTTGTGAAAATTTATATCCATCGATTAGAAATGCATAAAAGTGATAGTTGGTATTTGAATTTTTCATATTTTAATGGATGCATCCATAGCCGTTACAACTCAGTTTTTGATGTCTTCACTTTCAAGTACATCAGCATCTCAGATTCCAATAGCATTCCTTGATCGCTTTAATTGCTAGAAACTCCATATCGGAAATTTTATTTTAAAATCATCATGCATAATATAATTGATCATGCATAATAATTTGATTTCGTTTGGTTAAATTAAATTGTGTCTAATTTTGAAGCAACGTTAGGGTTATTTTCTGAGCAATAAAAACATTTAATAGTTGGGCGTGAATTCGAGAAATATTTGTGAAATAATCTCTTCTTCTGGTTTACGAAACATAGTAATTCGTATTTTAAAAAATTTCCCAAAAGGGAAAATAGTTCAAGAGAAAATAAGAATTTTTCATTTTTATCTCATTTTCGCTATAGTGCATGAAGATAAAGGAAAGTACACAAAAGACTGAGGTTAATTTAAGCCCGTTTAGATAGCAATAGATTTAAACCTCGACTGGGCTGAAAATTACCTACAAATATTTTTTCTGTCTTTCTACCAGAAAAGTAATTTTTTTCTTTCTAGAAAAGTAATTTTCTTCTTTTGTTGTTTTCTTTGATAATCATGATCTCATTCTTTTTCTTCCGATAAATCATACAATCTTTGCTGTTCTCTTCCGTTGCTTTCTTTTTTCTTTCTAATTCTTTTTCTTCATTCTGAAACCCTTCTGAAAGAGTATTACGCCATGATCAAAGAATTAACATCTTAATTTAATAATAAAAAGTCATGTATAACGAGATGATACGAATATAATACGCTGTGACTGAATCGAATGAGAGTTGGTATGGATGTGACTTCTTCCAGTACTTTTCAATGCAAAAAAAATAGCCCGATACATTCTAAGACCTTAATCTACAATATTAAAGAAGTCAATTCTGGCTCATCCGAAATTCTAGACATGTGCCATACCTATTTCCTTTAGGAGCTGCTCATCTTGCATCGTCTATTAGTAGCTTTATATTATGATACAAAGTATAGTAACGGGTCATTGTGTAGATGATATGCATAATTACTTTTTGTCATACGATGACATGTATTATTACTTTCTGTCATTAAGACAATGCTATCGCCTAAATTTAAACCATTTAGAGAAGTTGTATCATCAGTTGCTTGTTTTTCAGTATTCATTCATCTTCCGCTGTCATTAAATATATATAACTTAAATTTTTCTTCGATTGCAATTGATGCATTATACGAATAAAATAACTGCTTTGCAATTAATAATTGAAAAACAAAAACTGTAGTAACACATTTTGGAAAGTTTTTTTTAATCAGCAATACCATTTCAAATAAATTGCACTCTCTATGTAGACACAAAAGTAATAAAGTATGCTTATAATTTTAAATTATAATGTTAACTTTATTTAACATTAAAAATGAATTCTATTTGCCACTCATGATAATATAACATCCTCCCGTTGGACTGATGTGGAAATTTGGAGTGGCGTATCAGTTCATGTGTTGTCCGTCTCGGCTGGTCACATTTCAAAGTTTTGTTCAACTTAATGTAGGCATTATATAACTTCAAAATTGAATACTAATCTAATTAAAACTATAGCTATAATGTAATTAAAATTTTCTGAGGTTGAAACAAAAATGTATGTCACTGAAATGTGAATTTAAAATCTCTCACTTTATTTCAGAAATTAAAGAGCGTGTTTCATAATTCTATTGCACAAAAAATACTTTTGATTAAATATAGTACACCAATAACTCTCAAATATTTCAAACAACTTATTTAGATGATATCTATATAATGTGAAAGTACAAAATAATGTATTAAAAACTCCTTCAGCCATCTTGAATTTTTGACTTTGGCAACTTGGCATCCATTAGCAATATAAAAGAATACCAACAAGTTGATTTCAACCGAATGGACTTTACGATGTGACCGATTAGATCTTTTGTGACATGAGTAATGATATGCTGTATACATAATTATGACATGTAGTTTTTCCTAATCATGGAAAGATAAAATTGGAGAAAGAGTAGTATTGGAGAAACATATAGGATTAAAAAAGCCACATCTTTAGTAGCCTTTAAATGAAAAATACTTTTTTTTTTCATTATTTTAAAAGAACTATCCCCTTATAAAAGTAAATGCTATGAATCGATGTAGAAATTTCAAGATAAAAACGATACTTGCCAGAAAAATGGCAATTCAGGACTTTTACTCTATATAATGATTTGATAACTAGCTTTTATTAAATGTGCCGATAAAATGGCAAAAACTTTTATCACGAATTCATAGAAAATTGAAGAAAATTACAAGTAGGAAATTATCTCAATTTGCTAAGCTGTTGTCAGAAAGCTCTTTCTTACCCTAAAAATTTCTGTATACGGGATAAACTAAATGGTTATGAAAAATTGAAACAATATGTATATGTGAACTAAAGAGTAATTTATGATAATTTACACGAAAAGTTATTGCTCATTTTGACCAGAAACCTTCCTAGATGAGAAAAGGAAACACCCAACAGTACATGACGAAAATCAAAAAGAATTAATGGAAAAAATTCTTTATGATTTATTATTATCATTATCACGTTTATGCTATTGTTAACGGGATTAATTTACTATCGCTAATAATCGCCGACCAAAGTGATTAATTGATTTATCACGTCGACCAATTATTATTAATAATAACTGATTAATCATATTCAATGTAACACATATCTGGCTTCCAATGTATATTATAGTTTATGCATTGACACTGATTTATCATTCTGTTAGATCATATCACGCTTTCACTTGAGCGGGTAGAAAGAATTAAGACGAATTTAATTATAATATTTTCGTACATTTGTTTAAAGATTTGTAATAAAACAGGAGATTTTTCCCTACAAAAAATAGTAAATTATATTTTTATTTGCAAATGAAGTGGCTTTCATTTTATGTGAGCGACATACCGTGTGATGGGATCTTGAGTCTGCTGACGTGTTTGTTGATTTTAGAATTATAATTTCTCCTAAATACTTCTTGTTTACAAAAACAATATAAATTGTTTAAGAACGAAGAGTGTGCATCAAGTGTGCTTTGATTTCACACTTATGAATTTAATTCTTTTAATTTACTTAACAAAAATATACCTAGATACTTTGAAGAAAACAATTCTGATTAATGAAGATGTAGGTTTATAAAATGCGAACATATACCTTTTTTACAAGCTTTCATCAAAAGATCAACTATCAGGTAATTTAATATTTTATAACAAACTGTGTTGTATCTGTATGACATAAATGTTTCTAAATATACATCAAATCTAGTCACAGTAGTTGAAAAATCAACTGCTGCTAATAGATATGAATCTTTAATAGCGAATTGAAAGTGGCCTATTTTGACGTCTCATTCTACGAATTCATCCGATTACTACTATTAGCTCACAATATCCCTATATATATATATATATATATATATATTCATATCTTGTTCAAATTTTCAATCGTTAATAAAATACTTTTTATTTATCCAATTAAGTTCAAGTAAATTTTTTTAAACTTGTAGTGGAAGACATTTTATGTTAATACAGTTTTTTTCAAATATTAATTAATTAGTTTTTTATTAATTAATAAAAAACTTTCTCGCCAAGAGTCTTCATTTCTCGGCCTCCAAATAAATAACGAATTCAGTTTGTTTTTTCCCACACTAATGAGGCTAGACTTAACATGTTTTCGGAATATTATTTTATATTATTCAGTTTATTTTCAGAATGTTTGAGGCATTTAAAATTAAATATTGTAAATTAATCGGTTTTTCCTATTCATTTTGAAGTACTTTCGAATTAAAATAATACGGAATAAATAAATTCGAAATTTCTTATCTGTATTATATTATCCAACTTTTGTAGTAAAATCACGCATTTTTCTTTACCACAATCGGTTTTGAATCCTCAAAGTTGAAAATTCAATGCTAGTAGAATTTTCTGATCAATTATTAATAGTAATTGTAATTGTTAGACCGGGATAGCCTGCTTCGTATGGAGCTGGATTCGTATCCCTTGGGATGCGAGTTCGAACCCACCAAATGAAGACTTTCCATGTGGGTGTGAGACCACAATAAACTTCATAAATTAGAAAGGGAAAAAAGAAAATGAATAAATAGCTACAAAGTAATAGTCCAACACCATACATTGAAAAGAAAATGGAAAAAATGCCTGTAAATTCGCTTTCTATTTCCCGCTTGATATTGCTATTCTATCATATTTATATTACTTGTAATTATTTAATATAAAGTAACTAAAATAAAGATTTTCTTTGCTGACCTAAATAGGAATTGTTTTTATATTACTTGTTTTTAAGTGAAATTCGTGTAAGGTATTTTTTTACGTTATTCTATTATATAATACTATTGCAAAGAGAGTATTATATGTAGAGAAAATTAAATGCAAAGCAAAGAGAATATTTTCAAGTCTTTGCTTGCTTAAAAACACTTACTTAAAAAGCTTCACGTCCGTTTTAAATGTTCTGAATTTTCTTTTTTTACTACTTTGGAAAAAATTACATTAATTATTTATAAATGTCATCCCTAAGTTTCAAAAGTATTTTTAATTATGATTTGAAGATAATTTTATTACCTTTTCGTGACGTGAGTAGCATTTCATTTCAATCTTAACAGTTTTTTCATATAATTTTTTTAAAAATGAATTCACACTCATTAAAATTAAGAATTTTTTTATTAAAGATAGTTAAGATCCGAATTGTGTGCGTCACATTTTAATTACTAATATTTATATGCAACCGTACCAACCGTACTTTGAAGTGTCCGCTAAATTCTTAAATATTGTCGTCCATATTTAATTGTAAGAGGTTTATGGAAGGAATTTTTGATCTTTTCTACAAACTTTATTATTAATTACATAATCCCTTTGTTTCAATAAAGTTAAATGAAGTTTTTGTTTTTATATCCTCTTTTCTAAAAACTAAATCGAAATGTCATTCTATTTTCAAATCACTGTTCAAGTATAAATTGAAAATTGCCACCAGTACAATTTTTTGACATTGAGACAAATAATTTATACCGGGAGAAAATGCTAATACATCTAAATATCTAATGGCAGCGCAGTATCTTTTTCGGAAGTTTTTTTGTGTGCAATAATATTAAAAGCTATTAATGACTTTTTTGAGGACATTATTATTTAATTAATTTTGAAAAAAAATCAGTTTAGCAAGCATCGTTATTTTAATAATAAAAAAAGGGAAGCTTTTGAAGCTTTTAAAAAATTCAATTTTTAATATTTTTCATTTCAACTGATTTTGATTCATTTTATCGTTGGCAAGAAAATTTAGAACGGAATTAAATATCTGACTCTTTCAAACTTTAAATATTATTTTTCGGAAAAATACGAAAAAATCAGAAAGTTATAAAAAGTGGGAGTGGTATCCCGAAAACTTTCTCTCATGCTCCCTAATAAACTTGTCATGTCCGATAACATTTGTCATCGCATTTCGTATAATAATAACGAAATGTTAACTTTTCTTCTGAATTTAGTATTTTAATGAATCTATCTTATCATTCTTGGAAAGAGTTTGGCAATAAATCCCTGGCATGTCGTTTAAAGTATCCAAAATTCCAAATTCTTTTTAGACAGGTCTCTCTCAATCTATTGAAACAAGGATTTGGCACAAATCTGTACGTTTAATTACAAAATCCCAAGCCAAATTTTATGTTTCAGCATTTTTGAATTATCGTGTTTACATGTTTCTGAAAGTACAGGCAATCAATCCGTTATTTGATTTGGCTTAAATATTGAAAGGCATTTACTCTATAAATGTTAAATCTGTACACCGAAATATATCTATCTTGCTCACTTCGTTTTGTACACATCGTGTTAACTTATATTGACACAGCCGAAGTAAAAAAATTTCTGGATAGATTTTATTTAAAAATTGGGAGGAAACTCCATATTTTGTGTAAATACAGTATACCGAATTTCAAAATTCTATCTCATATCATTTTTGCGTTATCTTTGTCAAAGAGAGACAGTCTGAAATATCACAAACACGTATTTTTCAAGCTGAATAAAGTCTAAAGTGAGGAAATTCATCAAAATGTCGAGTTTTATTTTTTTTTCTCTATACTTTGTACACGAAAAAATAAAAATGTCAGCTTTGACATCGTTTCAAAAAATAGCTATAATTTTCAATTTTAAATCCATACTAATTCACATAGTGCGTATGTGAATATACAAAAAAAAACTCTAAAACTCTATCTTGAACAAAAAAAGCCGTAAAAAAAAGAATGTACTTGCATCAACAAAATTAGTAATCTGAGAAGGAGTTGATTCATATTCAAAAATATTTTTAATTAATTAATTTAAGAATAGAAAATTAATTAATTAATTTAATTTAAGAATAGAAAATTACTTTAAAATGAAAACGAAACTATCTACGTCTCTTCACTTTAAGACGATCAATATCCTGAACCTACAAATATCTTTAAGAAAAACAAAAATTATATAAATAAGAAATCTAAAATTTAGAGTCAACCTTTCCAATATACAAGTCCTCAAAAAATGAAAACATTTTTCGATGTTTTTGTAATTTTCAGGTACAGTGAAACAAAATACACATTTCAAAATCTCTTCTTAAATATTTTATTTTAAATGATATCTATTGAATAATTTCCCATGACGGGATTGTATGATAGATAAAAACTATTAAGCTTTCAGTGACTGGTTAAAGAATAGTTTCATATATGATTAATTTGATTTGATTTACCCCAAAAACATTTTTATTGACAACTGATTTGACCTAAACAGAATTTTCTTTCCTAAAACGTTTAAGAAACTGCTTTCAAAGCATCTTTAATGCTCATTTTAAAATGAAGCTTAAAATTTACGCAAAAAATATTTAAAGAATCAAGCTCATTTCCAAAGCATTGTTTATATAATATATTATAAGAATAAAATAAGAATAAAGAAACCCATTTTTATATTAATTCAAATAAAGAGACCAACTCCCTTAATATAAATAGTCATTTTTTTAGGACTTCGGTCTGTAAAGCTATCTAAAATACATTTTTCATTTTGCAATGGCTCACACGTTTTCATCAATAACATCTTCACCTATTCTTATTTTTTCATTTCCTTAATTTCATCTTTCCCCTATTTCCTTAATACCATTTTGATTTTTTTATTAATTTTAAGTTATTTAATTATTGATCATCAAAATTATTTACGAATTAAATATTTTACTAGAAATAAATATTCTTAGTAAAGAGCTTTCAATTTATAAAGTTATGCTTTAATTCATTAATAGATAGAGGGACAGAAGAGTCATTTATGTACATTTATATTGTTAAACCAAACTATCATTAATCCTGCATGAATTCAAACATTATGCCCCTAACACGCAGAATCAATCACTACAGCGCCAAATGACTACCGAGAATTCGCCAAGGAGTCGTGCTGAGACCTTTCAGTTCTCCGTCGAAGCAACAGGCAGAAACGGATGAGTCGGGGACACAACCACAGCTAAGTTTAGCACTCATCCCAGAAGAGGGGACGAGCTGTCACAGAATTCTCCACAACTTTCTGTTTGAAGAAATTCTAGAGGTAAGCATATCGGAAAATATATATATGACAATCCTGACATCATATTACTGTTAAAAAGTTTTCTGAGGAAAAAGTATTAAAAAGTTTTAAACAAACAAAAGTTTTAAATATTGTCTATAAATGGCCACTGAGTTCGAAAATATATGCTTTAGATTTGCTCACAGAGCAGATTGCGCAGAAAACTAAATTTTTCGTAGCACTTAGGAACAAAATTGGTACATTGATTTTAAAATATTTTCTGCATATCCCACCTTAGAAGGATACTTTTTAATTTTTTTCTACGAAATATTTTCAAAAAGTTTAAAGTTTTGTGTTTGGGGTAATTTTTCGATTCTGCAGAAATAACGCATTTAATTTTTCTGACATAAAAAGATGGCGACAGGTAATTTCTACCGGTGACTACTTCAACTAATTTTCATATTAGAAAAATTTCAGTGTTTTTTTAATTGTTGAAAACTTTTAATAAGACTTAAATTTTGTAAAATCGCTTCTTATATTTCATATCTTCATTAACTAACAATGGTCTTCAATTTTAAATAAATTTATTTCATGTTGAACTTGAAATTTTTTATCGCCGGTGATTTTTCTAGAAAGAAATATTTCATAAATCGAAGTTATAAATCCGCAAACTTCATATCGTTTTTCAGTTTTTTATTTCTAAATACTTTAAATATCTTTCAAATTTATCATTATTTGGTTTCAAAACGAAAGGATTTAATTTTACTGACTGACTTTATATAGCATTAAAAGCTAAATTTACATGTCTTTCATTCAAACAACAATTATTGATATAATTGACGTAATTTTTATTGGATTTTAATATACATTTTATTAATATAATTAATAGCTTATTAATATAATTTTAATTTACTATGATATAATTTTAATTGACTTTGATATAATTTTAATTGACTTTAATATAATTTTAATTTAATATGATATAATTTTAATTGACTTTGATATAAATTTAATTTACTATTATATAATTTTTATTGACTTTGATATAAATTTAATTTACTATGATATAATTTAAATTGACTTTGATATAATTTTAATTTACTATGATATGATTTAAATTGACTTTGATATAATTTAAATTGACTTTGATATAATTTTAATTTACAATGATATTATTTTAATTGATTTTGATATACTTTTAATTGACTTTGATATCATTTTAATTTAATATAATTCTAATTGACTTTCATAAAAATTTAATTTATTTTAATATCAGTTTGTAATGAGAATTCGAATTCATCAGTAGTTCATTTATCATAATCTATACTTATATTGTGCTTTCACATTAATTCCTTTTACGGTAACGACAATTTTAAAAAGAAGATGCCTCGAATATTTCGTCTTTTTCCCCCTTCTTTAAGATGATACCTCCTAAGATGCCTCCTAGATTGATGGAAGGCTAGAATATGTTTTTAGTAACTCAGGCAAGAGAGGGAAGAGTAAGACTGATTGGAGTACCAGTTAAGGAACTTTTTGCAAAATCCTTTGACTGATTGTAGTCCTCTCTATCAATTATAATGTTTTTTAACTGAGTTTTTGGTATTTTTATAATGGAAAACTCAATAATACAAATTTTTTTGATTTTGGCTGTATCGTTTTATCTAGTTTTATATAAAATCAAACAGAAGGGGTGTGTTTTTTTGTAATTAAAGTTAAAACTAAATCCATAAACGAAATTTTAAAATAATTTTAAAAATATTTGGTATATAATGTTAAAACTTTTATGAAATGCTTGAATAATTTGCACTTTTTTATTCTTCTTCTGTTAAAATACACTGAATTTCCAGTAATGCCTTTTCAAAAGATTTGTCAAGTTTATTTATATTATTATTATTATTAGATAAAATGCATTTATATCCCTGTTATTTTTTTATTGCATACAGATAAGGGCTCTTTATATGTATGCCTATTTATTTCATCGATATAATTGAACAAATACAGTATCTTTAATTCTTGACAATCGATTTTATTTTTTGCAGCTTCCGCTATTAATCCCGTAATTCGGACAAATATATAAAAATAAATTTAAATAAATATTTTTTTAATTTATTTATTCGAATTGATTTATTTTTGTACATTATTTCATTTTACAATGATTTTAAATTGTCTTATCTGATCTCAAGTATTTTTCTTGCATACTGTGTGGTAAAAACCGCCTTTTTATTTTTGATATGTTGGAGTCTAAAATAAGAGAAAAATATTCTTTCTTGCATTCATATAAAATTCAAGGATCATAAACTATTGAACCCAGTTTCGGAAAGAAAAGCTGCCGTATTTTGTATTTGAATGTTTATATTTTTCTCCGCAAAGTTTATGGTTTTTCATTGTTATTTGCTGTTTGGGGGTGGGAAACAAAGAGAAAAGAATTTCAAAAGAATGTTACAAAATATTTATCTTAACTGGAAAACTCAATAATCAAGACACAATATTATAAAATTAATTTCATTCGATTTCAACTTTGATAATTATAGATATGTCAAATAACCATCGTTCACTATCACCTGCCATTTATGAACTATTGATAGATGGCTAGCCTGAAGCGACATTAGATAGATTCGTATATAAAAGTCTTGATTTTTACTTAAGCATTTATTAGCATGCTAGTAGCTCCTTTAATTTCATGAGTTCAATTAACTTTCTTGAAAAAAATTAGAAAAAAAAATGTTATAAACTTTTTTACTGTTTTTTTTTGGTATATTTTTTTTAATTATGAATGCCTTTAACTTTCAAGGAAATGAAGGTGAGAATGGCAAAATGCATGTTCCCAAGATAAATGCGTTTGATTACATCCGAAAATTAACTGATCGAAAATTATTCGATAGTAGAAAAAAAGAGCTAATCGGCTTAATTCTAGCGTCGTTCTTCATGCAGTCATAAATATATATAATTCTAGGATAATTTTAGAGAAGAATTTACATATTCTTGAATAATTTTGAATAAAAAATTTCATAAAGGGCTACATGTGAACTTAAATGAGAAAAAAAAACTTCAATATTTCAAATGGAAATAACCATTAAACTTCAAAGCTACATTAAATGTTATTCATGAAACCAAATTTCATTCGCCTATGGCTATTATTTTCAAAATTTTGAAACTCCAATGTAAAATCTATTAACTATAATTAATACGTAAAAAATTAATAATAATTTTTGTGAACTTTTACTCATATCTTAAAAAATAATAAAGTTATTGGCCTAAATTTTTTATAGAAATATGGCATATTCTGCATATTTTGAATGCCTTTATCATTCAAAATTCTTTCAATTATATAAAAGAAATTTAAAATTAATGTTTAAACATTTTTAACTGACAATTTGCTTAAATTCGACATAAATATATTCACAAGATCAATTTCACATGCAAAATGTCTTCAAAACAATTCATATGGAGACGCAATCATAAATGTGAACATTGTCACACCTTTTTTTTTAGTATTTAAATACTACTGCATCAAATATGCATATCTTATATGAAGTATTACTTACTCCATTATTGTGATGCAAAAAAATACAAAAATTTCGGAGGTGGCAAAAAGTATCAAATCAATGTAAAAATTGCTCCCAATTACAATAATATTTTATTAATAGGCACTATTTTTAAAACATGGGCATCCTTCCTTTAAGCTAGAGCTTGTACTCATTGGCTCATAAAATAATATTTACAGAATAAATTAAATCATTGAAAAATGGATTGTAATTTACTAATAAATACTTCGCAGAGTTAAAACTATTTAATTTTGCAAATCTATGCACTAAATTATCCCTGTTTATAATTAATGAATTCCACATTTTGTAATACGAAAATGCTCGTTTATGTTTATTTAAAATTAATTGGTGTATTCAAGATCCCAAATTTTATTTAAAAAATCAACTTCCGCAACTGTAGCTGTTATAACATTAAATATAATAATAAGTGGAATTAAATTTAAAAATCACAACCTTATTATAATAGTAATTAAGTATTATTATCTTAAATTCAAAATATATCTTACAATCATTTCTTACACTTACGAAAACGAACAACTTCAAACAATTTCATGATTCGCAAAATATTATTTATATTTTATTTTATCATTATTTTCGCTAACATAGAATTATGCCTTTTTATTATTGAAAGGTAAATGCTGTTTCAATAAAATTTTAAATTAATAAATTTTAATCAATATGAATGCTCAAATCAATTAATCTCATAGAAAATAAAAATATTATAACACTTTCTCTTGAGTAAAACAAAAATATTTTACTATAATTGATCAATAATATTTTCATGAAATTAGTTTTTAAATTATTATTTTTTAAAGATTTGTTATTTATGGACAATATATCATAAGTGACTTTTTAATCACTTATTACTTTTTAATAAGTCTAAATTAATTGAGTAACCATTATCGATTAAATAATTTTACTAAGAATGAAAACGCAGTTCCTACTTCATTTTGAAAAGAATTTTTTAATGAAATATTAATAGGGCAAAAAATAAAACTATATTTATTCTGAAACCTTTTTAACATAATTATATTATTACTCTGAAATTGCATTTTAATGTAAATTTACAACTTTTAATTATTATTTATTATTTTTAAATTTTTGAAAAAAAGTTCCATTTGATATATTTGGTTAATACGGTTTCATTTTTAAGAAAATACTTATTTTATTCTGTACATTCACAACGTTTCTATAAGTTTTATTCTTATAATAATTATTCTTGTAATTATATATAATTATATAATGATTATTCCAACAATTAATATCTGTTCATATATGAAGCAGAAAATATGTTATTAACTATTTTTTTAATAAAAATATGTTAAAAGAGTGTAAATAAAGATATATATAGTAAAAGAATAATCATTTAGAGTATGATGTTTTGAAGTTTTTATTCCCCTTTATCAGGGTTTATTTATCCTTTAAAATATGATTTTACATGAGGAAATCTTCCGTAGTCAAAAAGCATTAGTATTGAACACTAAGTTGTTGGTAAAGCATGAAAAATAATTGATTTAAAATTATTATTGAATGAAATACATCGTTTTTTAATATACTTGTAAAAAAGTTTGTAGCATTTTACGTCCATTTATGAGCAGCAATAAGTCTATTTATGAATAATTATATTCGGAATAATATGTACTGATATGGAAATTCAGAAATTTAGGGCTCAAAAATTATAAATCAATTAATTTCTTCTCTCTATGAAAAATATAAATTTTAACATTAAAATTAATATTTACTACAAACAAAAAACGATTTATTTTATTTTATTTCTTTCGATCATACGAAAAAAGCTTATTTTGGTGGTTTCAGTGAAATGGTGATTCAGGCTCAGGTGTAATTTAGACGATGCTTTCAATTTTTAGGATAATTTTTAAAGAAATCTGTATTATAATATTTTATCATTTGTCAACAACCAGTTGATTATGACATGTAGATCGTATCTTTAAAGATGCTTCTGAAGTATCCCAAAATTAAAAATAATATTACAAAAATCTGGAAAGTATCTACATATGGAAACGACCCCTTGACACAAATTGCCACATATTTCAAGAAGTAATCTTGGTATCTAAGCAAAAATTGATACTCCAGATTTTTTTCATAATGAATCTATTCATTATATCAAAAAATTGTCTTTCAGGAGAAATTTTACAGTTCCACAATTTTAAATTTATAGACTCTGGCTTTAGAATTCAGCTGTAATTCTCACTGAGAATGAAAAATTCTTGATATGTTTTCAGTTCATTTTAATGCCAGCATTTTAAAAAAAAACATTCTCTGAATTTCTATATAGGTCTATATTTTCATAGTCATACTTCTGGTCGCCACACTTTTTGGAAATGTTAGCAATCTAAGATGTTTCTTCTTCATGAGAAACAACTTAGATTGCTAACATTAAGATTTAGTACTAGCCGGATAACTAAATCTGGTCCATAAGAAGAACTATGAAATGACAATAAATAATCAGTTTTCTGCAAGGCCTAAAGGTCTTTGTCTTTATCTTCAGCTAATTTATTTTCAATTGAAACTTATACAGATTTAAAACTAGAAACAAAAAAACGTTAACGTAAATAAGATGTTACTGAAATCCTCAAAAAAATTGGAAAGGCATGTTTCATTCAGATTTATCACTTTCGACGCCTAATTGACCGTTGCACTAAAGTTATAAAATCTATTTGCTTTTTATAACTGCAGCTTTTCACATTCAAAGGAACGAAAGCAAGTAACTTGACAAAAGCAGAAATATGTTCTTCGAATTAATAAGGAATATTTTTTATTTTTTAAATGTTTATTGTCTGCTTAAAATTTGATGATAACCGAACATTGTTTATTCAAAGAATTAAATCCAATCGAGAGCCGAGCCTTATAAGGAGAAAATGTTCATTGTTGTAAAAACATGATTAAATAAAGCAAAAAGTATTTTTAAAAATCAACTTAATTCATAACTACTAATTAATTTGGCTCATACCAAAGGATTTCATTCAGGAACAATTGATAGGACCCCTTTCCAAAAAAATATTCTAGCGTTTAGAAGATAAACAAATGTTTTTGTAATTTCAATATGTTGTATTTTAGTCATTACTTTTAAATTCGCAAAAGATTTCTCAAAAAAAAAAAGAATGTGTAAAAAACTGAATTCCTTCTTCCGCGAAAAACAATGTATTTGATTCCATTTTTTATGAATAAGTATTATAGAAAATAGGTGGATAATTATTTTGACTAATATATTTACAATGTTAAATCATAATATATTCCTGAAACTATGTATAGTCTTTAGTTGGTGAAAAATGAGGAAAAGTAATGCCACGTTTGAAGGCAGTAAATTAAGAATAAGCTTGTAAATAATAGAATCATATTAATGTATCTAGAATAATAACCCTGGCTGATAATAGCTCTTTTTAAAGTAATAACTTTTAAGGTGACACATTTATGTATTTATAGAAGAATGGAATCAAACTGCAGTCTTGTAATCTCGCTCCAGACTAAAATATTTCTTACTGCTGTTTATTTTGTCAAGATTTTAATGCAACTAACTGTCTTTCCAAAGAGAATAGAAGCTAGGTATTGTATGTTGATGCGTTAAAATTTTTAGTATAAAGAAAGTAGATACGAACTGATATCGCTAAGAATCCCTTGTAAATCTTAAAACAGAGATAAAACTGTCAACTATGAAGTGATATTATTGTCAACTATTATGGATTAATTTCCTTAAAAGAGTAACTTTTTTTATAACGTCTAATAACATTTAGTATCAAGGTGGTAGTTTAGGAACAGTACAAAAATTTTCTAGAAATATTTGAATGCAAGAAAATAATAAATATCCTTTTATAAATATCGTTATAAATTTATAATGATATTACGTCTTGAATATAATATAGAATGCAACATGAAGTTTGTTTGAATAAAAATAATCATGTGTACAAATATAGGATTAATTGGTATAGATGTAATAATTTAAAAAAAATAAAATATATATATATTGTAATTTTATATTACATTTTTATTGAAAATTGCTTGTTGGGTGAAATCTAATTATCAGTTTTAATTTCATATCTTATTGACTATGATGCATTCATTTTTCTTAGTGAAAGATTATTATAAAAAATGAGAAATTATGAAATATTTTCAATAACTGTAGATTTCTTACTGTAACAAAACTATTACAGTTTTCTTCCTTTCTTTGGTTTTTAATATTTTTTCAGTGAATAATGAAAATATATTCATATTAATTGTGTCTCTCTATTTAGTTTAAGTGCATTCTATGCATTTAGGTATATTAAACAATTAAAAGATATTCAAAAACTGTCGTTGCAAATTAGAATGATTGAAAATGAATGACTATTCGAAATATTCTATTGCCGTTTTAGTTAGAGCGACATTCCTGATAAGGAGCATCCAACTATTTTTAACTCGTTATAAATCGTTTCTGGTCGAAAACTCTTATCTCAAATAATCCATACAACAGAAAATCAATCCGTTTATTGGAAATTCGATAAAAGTTAAATATAACCGCCGGAAAAATCAGGTGAATTGCATGGAGTGGATTATTATTATTGTAATTTTAAATATCTTCATGGTATAAATATCTGAGGTATCGGAAGGTATATTTATAAGTCAAAAAAATATCAAAATACTCAGCTGGTATCAGCATGGTAGGTTTTCGGAACATTAAAAAAAATTTTTTAACACTCTCTTATTAGTTTACTATAAAGTAAATCCTTTTATTTTTTATATATTTTATTATTTCTTAGTCTTTCATTTTTAATATAATTTATAAATATATTTCTTCGAATTTATTATCAAAATGTGTTATAAATATGAATCTTAAATATTATTTACCGATTTGTTAACAATTAATCTCTGATAATATTGAAAAGTACTTAATAGATTTTTTTAATAATACTTAAAAACTATAACATATCAAAAAGCAAGTAAAAAATCGATAACAAAACTTTGTTTATGTAAAAAACAATTTAAATCAAAAATTTTAATGCCGTAAAAATTTAGAAAGGGCAATATATAACTCTCCTGTTGAACAACTTTGAAAACTAATAGAATTTTTTTTCAGTTTAACAACTACTTCATTTACATATTTGCCTTGCCAAGTATTCCTTAAATGTATCATTATTAATTATAGAAATTCGATAAAAAATGACTTAGATGACTTAATATTGATCTTAATATTTCTTCCTTACTACAAGCGTTAATTACATAAGAAAAAAATATTTTGGAAGGATGGTAATAGGAAAACTTTTATTGAAAGGAAATGAGCAACTTAATCAATCAATAACCTGTCCTATTCAGATAACAAATAATAAAATAAAGCGATAATATAAGGCAACAAAAGGATATTTTGTCATGCATAATATATGAAAGAGATTTTACATTAAGTGAACTTGCAAATTCAGAGCTGAAATAAAGATAAGAAAATATTACTATAATGATATCTAAATTCATTTTCTACTAATAGAATATATCAAATGGCATCTTCGAAAACTAAGACGTTTTGAGAAAAATCTGAACATTTCTTTCTTGGGAAGGCTTTCATAGCCAATGAGGATATTTTTTCTAAAAGAATTTCACCATTTTTGTCCTTTTTGTTTGGTTTCTTTCCCAAAATTGTTTTTAATTTTTTTTCTTAATTCTTGAATTTTATCTCATTTAAACATCCTGAATGAGTTTGGTCAATAACAAATTACGTCATTCATAATACTGAAAACGTTTAAAGAGTTTATATCAAAATTTCAGTTTTGGTTCCAGAATTCATCAAATAAAATCTATTTGTTATTAAACGGATAAAATTTATTTATTTACATTTTGATGAAATAAAATATAAAAGTAACTCATTCGACACTAAATACGATACAGGCAGTTATTTTCGATAGGTCAGTTAAAGAAAACGCAAATAAATGCAGGCGAATTTCAGTGATGTTGATGAAATGTAAATAAATGTGAATTATTTACATTGCATATAATGCGAATTATTTTCGATTATATTTATAATCGAAGCTGTCTATCTTGTTATATTTTACACAGTAAATATATGCTTAACTAATAAAATGTACTTTTATAATTTAAATTCGACAATTCTAGCTCTTTCTTTAGTCTGGAAGTCTTCTGCTCTATTATCTCTCTTCCGGAAATTAATTTTATACCGTTTAATAAAAAACATGGAACAATACATGAAATGATATATTCAAAAACAAAATTATAGTTAAAGCCTTTTTGGTAGTGTTTTTTGTCTCAGTTCTCTAGCAAGAAACGGGAAAATATAGAACCTTTCTGTAAATATACAGAAAAAAGGTCTAAGAAAAGAGTCTATCATCATGTTTTAAATGGTTCAAATTATTGCTAACAAACAAAAATTAATGCTCAGTAAGTAATATTTCAAAAAAAGGAAATAGCGTAACATTTATGATATGAAAAATATTACTGACCGAAAAAATTATTTGGCAAATCCTGAGTTTGTCTGTATGTTGAAAACATTAAAATATGAATTACAAAATTTAGAAAAAAAATTGTTTTACATTTTATAACTGAAATATATTGTTATTACTGAGTCTTAAAAAAATATGATTCCTATTCGTGGGTAGTTTTTTTTTAAATATAAATCATTAGCAAAGTGAAACAAATTGTACATGAGCTCTATTATCATTATCAACTTTATTTAAGCATGTATTTGTAAGAAACTTTTCAACCTAATAGAAAATTTTTAAAAAAATTCATTCGTCATTTAGAATTAGTTTTGAAGTAAAAGGATGTCTAAAAGCATTTCTATTTCTTATTTGATACATGTTTAACCATTTAGAAAATTTAATGGAAAAGAGAAAATTTAAAGAATTCCTTTTGGAATTTCGTAACATAAGTCTGAAAGAAATTCCATCTTTATGATATTTAACTCTATCTGAACGTACTAACGCGGTATCTACTTTAATCAGGATAATAGAGTCCTAATAAGTTCTAAATCATTAGAGATAGACTCATATTCTCAATCAGAAAAATACTTTAAATGACGCAAATAATTGTATTTTATAATCTTTGAGCTGATAAATGCATTTCTAATCTCTAAGCAATGTTTTAGTCCTTTGAGCTACATCCATTTTGACATGCTTCTCAAATCAAAACGAATTATCAAGCAAAATATTTGACGGAAATGATAGCATCATGAATATCACAATTTTAGGGAAAAAAATTATTATCTATTTGGTGATAATGTAAATTCAGTAAGTTATCCTATTAATAAAAATAAAACTTGACTAAGCAAGTAGAGAAGATACTTCATATGCTGATATATTCCTAGATTCACAGGAAGCTACAAGTCAAAAACTTGCATTTGCCTACTTAAATAATTATGAAAAAAATAATTATACTATTTCAAAACAGATATCAAAGAAGAAAAAGAAGAAAATAGGAGAAAATGCTTTTAAAATTATGAGTTCTTATGAAGCAACCCATGAGGGTAATTTTTTCCTTCTCCATTATATTCCAGACAGGTTTCAGTAAATAGTAGCAAGCAACTTGAATATTAACTATATGCACCACTAAGAAGTGGAAGAAATTTTGTTGTATAAGATAAGCGCACATAAGCGAAATTATTTACCATCAGCAAAAGATTTCAAATCGTAAAACATTTTATGGAAATAAAACATATTGAATTTAATTATTTAATTTTCTAGCTATTAATTTCGAAGTCTTATTTTCCTTAACAGATAAATAAATTTAATTTTAAATGAGATGCTTAAAAACTTTGAAGTATTTTAACTGAAACATCTTATGCCAATTTTCAATATTCCATACTCGGGACTTTTTTAAGTACATTCGCAAAACCTCGTTTCTGAATACGAAGAGATAATAAGTTCTTGTTTAAATATAACTTTAGTTGCAAAAAAACATGCAATTATCCAAAGTAAAAAAATCTGTTTGCTGTGAAAATTCAGTGAGTTGGAGCTTTAAATAATATAAATTAAAATATATTGCACTAATAGCTAAAGTAATAGAAATATATTTTATTTTTCACTTTCAAAGTTAATAATAGATCTCGAATATGGTGTTTTTTTATGTCTATTAAATTGGCAAAATCTCATTTTTAATTCTGTAACTAGGAACCAAAAATGTCTTGAAAAAAGGAACTTGTCTCTTCAAAAAAAGAAATTTATTGAAGGATACAACAAGTTCCTTTTGTTTCATTTTATTAACGTCAAAAACCAAAACAGAGCTTTCCTAAAAGGCATAAAATTATGCTAAAATTAATTCATTGAAATCTAAAATATTAAAAAACTATAAAATTAGAAAATGTCAGGGTAACTTAGTATAAATTTTCCTTTGGTTTTAATATCTTTAACGAACGGTGAAATTTAATATTCAAAAAGGATTCGACGGTTACTTCTATGATTTTAAACGTTACACTTCTAAATAAACAACTTTACCTTTAAAAAAGATTTTTTTTTATTTTAATGAGATTTCAGTTGCCATCAAAATAAGGAAGGATATTATTTGGAAAAAGTTATTTGTGCCTACTCATCTTATAGCTTTCTTTCAAAAAAAGTTTCTAATTCCATAGGTAAAAAGTATTGATTTGCGTTTCCTTTACTGATTAAAAAAATTAACTTATTGATGGTGATGAAAATTCGCGAATTCCATCGATACGAAGCGTTGATTTACTTTTCTTTTACTGATTAAAAAATTTCACTTATTGATGGCGATGAAAATTACTTGAATAAAATTACCGAAGGGTAATGTCCAATCTAATTCTTTACTCTTTAATTACTTTCCCATGATTATCTTTTTTGAGACTTTAATTGAAATAAATTTTATTGGCTTCTTTTTTAATGAGAAAAACTACCCGAGAATTGCTTTCAATAATTTAAATATACATTTACTGCTATCTATTCGTTTTAAAAAACTTTTTCATTAAAAAAAATTAAGCCGATTTTGATATTATCAGGCTTTAAAAATTTCATATATTATTCAAGACATCTAACAAAAAGTATTAGGTACTAAAAATATTCAAATGTACTTTAAAACAATTTCAGTTTAACATTTTCTGAAATATTTGAATATCAGTGAAAGCAATCTGATATGGCAAAAACATATCGAATTCTTGATGGGAGAAAAACGAATTCTAATTCTATCGATCCATCATGTATTATATTTATTAGTTCACAATCAAACGCACTCATTATAATTAAAGGTTTCAATCTTGAGCTTGATATGTCAGTTTAGAAAATAAGGTATTAATGCATACCTGGTCATCAGGCTATGACTGAAAGCACTAGATCCTACCCAACAACATTCATGAAAATAGAATGTTGATTAAGCAATTAAAATTAAAAAATAAGTTCCTAAGAAGCTTATTAATTTTAGTTTTGAGGTGAATTCATTTAATTAATTAAATATTAAAATTATCATTAAAATCATTGGTAAATATATTATTCCAAGTGATTTTATAATGTAAAGTGTATAAATTTTTTTTGAAACGTTCTGGTTAAAAGAACATACAGGATCGAACATGGGATCCTCTTCCTCATATTCAAAACAATAGGTGGGCTAGATTTGATTATTTTGGTAAATGCGCCTAAGGTGTTCTGAATTCTATAGAATATTAAATCCCCACACATTATTCGGCTGTAAAGTTTAGAAAAGGCATGTCAATTCAAGTGTTTTGAAAATTATGAAGTCTTTTCAAAATCTGAGCCTGTTGGGAACACACAGCCTGATTTGGATGCTAAAAATACCCTTCAGAATAATATGAAAGCATTATTAAAGCCATTCTTAGGAGGCATTATTTCAACCTTCACTTACTCTGAGATATCTAGAATGAAAAACAGCGTAGTTATTAAAAGACTTGATGTGTGATGACATATCTCCCTCGCACGAAAAGCTCTAAGTTTGATGCTTAAAATACTCTTCAGAATAATATAAATTTTATTATATTTAGCCTTAAATGGATTATTTCAAGCGCTCCTACTCCATAATTTCTGGAATGAGATATTGTAGTTAATAATTGGCTTGAGGTATTTTGAAATGTTTCGCAAAATATTTGAAGGCCTTTTTTATTAAAAATAGTTAGAAATTTTCTTTATCTAAAGAAAAAAAATTAAAAATTTATTTTGAAAAAACATTTTTGAATATATTATCTGGTTTTCTATATTCAAAAGCATTTGTATCGAGTAAAATATTTTTATATACTTTTTAAACTTTATTTTAAAAACTGACTCGTCTTTTCGATAAAAAGACTATGATACAGGCTTGTTATGATTTTAATACTTCAAAGAGCCTTCTGCTTCGTTTACCAAAAAAGAAACATTTCAGTGTGTGTGTGTGTGTGTGTGTGTGTGTGTGTGTGTGTGTGTGTGTGCATTAGTAAGTCCGAAGTAAGATGCATGCCCATAAACCAAAATATAACTAATACAGTTTATTAAAATAATAACATGGATTAGAATTTGAAATATCGATGAATAATCAAACAAAATTTAATACATCTCACCTTTTTTTTCTTTTTTTTTTCCATGAATCCCAACATCTAAATTATCTGAAATGCTGTTATCATTTTAATTATTAAATGAAAGGAGACATTTTCGATAATATGTGCAATGTATCCTCCAGTAATTAGTTAAGAGGAAAAGGAAATTAATTGATTCGGCGCATCTTAGGAACTTTTGAATTAATTTTGGTGACATCTTTATGTTATTGTCATTTATCATTACAGCATGCTTTTGAAAACATTTATTGGCCATGAATTTCCATCATTTATGAAAACTTTATCATGCTGGCCCAGTTAAACTGTTATTAAAACTTGAGTTATTTTTCAAATTTTATTCAAACCATTGGTTTATAATTCTTAGAGAAGATGACTGATTTTTTGCCCCATGCTAACGAACTGTTGGTTCACAGCAGGAAAAGAAGATGCCAATCATTCCCGCAAAATTGCAGTAGCCTCTACTATCTCTTAATTCTTTTTTCACAGCACTTAGTTAATGTTTCGATTTTTTATCTAGTTAAAGATAAGAAAAATTTGTTAAATTTACTCATTTTACAATCAGTATTTATTTGTGAAATCATAGTATCATCCCGAAAAAAATTATCATAAATTCAAGAGAGATTCAAATTATTTCTCGACACAGCGTACATTTTTGAATGACCTCGAACTCGTATGACGAAATGCGGTATAATGAATAAATACTCTTTTAAGTTTCTATAAACATTTCGCCGGTGTCCGGGCATAAGGGTAGCGCGAGTTTCCGGAAAGCTCAGCGTCCCGAATTAAGCATGTTTGTTCTTCTGTGTTCTATCTGCAAGATGATTTAATGTGCCCTAATATAAAAGTGGGCTGTGCAAGCAGCTGTGATGAGTGTTTAGCTAAGTCGTACTCTTAGCCCTACTTAGTTGGCGCTACTTTAAAACAAGAAACGCTCCTTTTGGCTTAAAACTTGCTGATGCCTTGGCGAAGCTTGTCAATGGCAAGTGCCACTAATAACAACATAAGAGCTGCATATCTTACTTACTGTCCTGAATCATAGAGAAAATCATAAATTGACTCTCATTTAAACTCTTTCAATTTCTTTTGATTTTCCACCTGTTTCCTAACCGCTTCTTTTTTACGTTGTTTTTAATCATTTTGCTTTAAATATAAGTGAGCTTGAAACACTTTCTCCTTATTAAGTACTTTTTTATTATTATTATTCTCTCACTCAAAAAATGTTTTCATAAAGGAAAATAAACACATTTTCAATAACATTAGATGGGAATAGAGCATATGACACAAATATTGAATGCAGTTCAAATATTTAAAAAAATCCTTAGAATTTGAAACTAAATGCAAGAATTTTGGTATAATACGTTAAAAGGCTTTTTCGAAAAATATGTTTTGTATCAATGCTATTTTGTGAGTTGACGAGCCGCTACTAGGCATGGTGAAGGCGAAGAATGGATAAAACGCTACACTGCAGGCGATTTAGTTGTCTGAAAGGTTTCCTGTCCACGATATAAAGCATAGGAGGTTCTCATGCAAAATTCTCTCATAAAATCCTTTTTCCATAAATATGTTCAAGGACTGAATCAAATCTACGCATTTTTTGTGCCTACACTGCTTGTTAAAAATATTGTGTTCTCCTTTAAACAGCATTATCAAAAGAAACTGCGGTGGGTTGCTTCATTTATTTTTTCAAGTTTATAAATTTTCTCTTTTTGTGAAATGAATAAAAAAAGCAAAAGCAACAAAACTGCCTTTTACTTTTATGATTTACTGCTGTCCTTAAGGTTCCAATTACGGGACCCGATTTCAGCAAAGAACCATCGTGTAAGTGGGTCTGGGGCAAATTAAATCCGTCAGAACCAAATATCCTCCCGCTGGTGTGGTGTGGAAGTTTAGATAGGAGAGCTCAATCTCAGGTATCTCCCTATTCATTTTATCACGGATAAGATGATAAGAATGGGTCTCATCAAAATCATGAGTTTAATCTCAAAATAACGCTAGCTTTGCTTTAAAATGAGACGCTAATAAAACTAAACTAAACTTACAACTGGCTTTTGCCAGTTTTTATATTAACTTAACAGAAATGAAAGACAAAGCAGAAAATACTTTAATTTTACAAGTATTATATCTCGCATTAAAATTATAATAACTGGCAAGCAATGGTCTTTTAATTTAGAATTGGGAATTGTACACCATGAAACAGTTTCATAGTTTTTATATACATGGTTTTTTTAATAACAAAAGTATTTATTTAAAAAAAAAACTAGAAAAATCTGCCATTTATCGTTGTAATTTAGACTAGTTTAAAAATTCATTGTGAGCTTCAATGAATTTATGTATAAAAAAATATGTTATTTGGAAATAATAACTGTGATATTATATCTCAATTTAGAGTCATTGTAGAATTCCCTACGTAATAAAATGCATGAAATTAAAAAAAATAAGAAAAATCTATATGAGGCCGAAAAAACCTAATAGCATTTTCTGTATTTTCAAATCAAAGCGTAGCATGGTCAAAATCCTTTTCTACTAAACATATAGACATTTTTTAAGGGATTTGTGCATGTTACATCTGATGTCGAGTGCCAAACATTTTCCCACTGGTATGACGCGGAATATAAAGAGAGATGGTGTCGTGAGCTCAGGCATCTTCCGCGTCATCTGACCACCTTCAAAATTATACGATCAGTCACCAAACAACACTTGTGCTATTCCAAAATAAGGCGTTAACGCAATTAAGCTAAACTAAACTCAGATAAATTTTTAGTGACATATTAAAATAGGGATAAATTCTTTCTCTTTAAAAGTTTTCATTCCAATTGTGACACAATAGCTGAATTCGTAATATAGATAAGTGTACGATTCTACCTGAAAAATTATATGAATAACATTAAAAAATTATGTTGCTTGAATCAATAAATATACTATTGAATTAAGAGCGAAGTTGAAATTTTTATATAGTCCAAAGGTCCTATCTAAATTTTATATAACCCTACGATGCTGTTTTTCCTATTTGGTAAAATATTCTTAACACGGTAATATTTTAAACAAACAGTTTCGCATTTCCCCCACTGAAATTGACCGAGTTATGTAGCTTTAAATATAGCTATTTTAAACTATTTTAATAGCTATTTCAAAGATAATCACGGCACTTCCATGAGATGACTATTAAAATGGTCTAAAATAATGATGTTCAAAGCTTCGCATCTCAGGTAGTTTTATCCGTTAAAATGTGAAGCATTATCTGTTTAAAATTTTACAGAGTGAAAGATATTTTACTAAATATGAATAATAGGGTCAGGAGATTCTTTAAAAAATTTAAACATTGTTCTTTTTTTAAATAGTACACTTATTAATTCCAACAAAATAAAATACATTTCTTTATGTCATTTACAATATATCTTCACCCTCAGAAGCTACTGCACCCCTCCTTCCGTTGTAAAGCGGACACGTCATCATCACAATAGATATTCGAATGAAACTCTATGTTTACCTCTTATGTTTGAGAAATTAGTTATTGGACCACAATTAAAGTGAGTCATTCATAGAGCATTCATTAATGTGTATAGAGCACTTACATTCATTAATAAAACAATATTCAATCGTCGAAAAAAATCTTAAAGAAAGCCAATTTTCGAAGGATCAAGAAAATATTTATTTGCAACTATTGAAACGAAATGGCCATTGTTTTTCTTCACTTCGCGATCCCTCCACCCTTAAGCAGAAAAAGACAATTTATTCTACTTTTTTCTCGACGAATGTACTTAAAGTTGTTTCGAATAAGAAGTCTTCCACCTTGTCTCCAAGGAAACCACTACGTGATAAATTGAAACGCCGAAAGTATTTTCACGTTGATTCTAAAACCTTTCGAACTGTGGTGATTCAGTTTAAGTTATAAGGATACTGGAAGAAATCTTAGCAACACATTCGGTCTCTTGTGTTTACCTTTGTAAATTAGAAGTGAATTTCAAATTATAAAAGGCCTCATAAAAGATTAATTTTCTTTCAATTGACTCCGTCCTTATAAATTTCCTTAACCTTTACTTACTAACTTGCTAACACGACCAGAAAAGATTATCTGCTTCCTACTCGTACAGTGGGAATAAGACAAGAAAATCTTTAATATATTAAATTGGTATTTCCCAAAAGACTATAATGTTTTTAAATCAAACTGCGACTTCCTTTTCAAAATAAAAAGCTTAAATTAAACCAACTCACTTGTTGTCATTGTTCTTAATACCCTTCTTACTCAATGTTCACTTAATAAACAATATATAGATATAGTAAAGACAATTTTTCGGAATGCCTTTGTCGGAAAAGCAGCTCTTAAAATTTGGGAACAAATTAGTAATTAAATGCAGAATTTTGTTAATTTTTTTACTATTTATATGATAGAGAAATTTAGAAATAAATAAAATAAGCATTAATTTTATTCAAGATACAGTCAATTTTTTTAAAAAAATTTAGAAATCTAAAAATTTTTTATTCTATATTTTTTACAATCTCATTTAAAAGCTAAATAATATGAGATAATATAGAATATCCTGGAACGTCTGTACTCCGATGACAAAGTAAATTTTTTCTAACTGAATACAAAACAACAAAATAAAGCTTTTAAGATCAGGAGATTCCTCCTCAAGAACTTCTTGGTGAATATTTTAGGGATCATTTATTTAATAGCATAACAGTTTTATGGAGATTATTTATTATTTATATTCTATAAATCCATTTCATGCTATCAATGATTGCTTGTTAATATTTTTAGCATATAAAATCATAATTATAGATTCTTATATCGGTAGCACTAAATACTCATTATTATATTCATCAAAAATTGTGGTAATTATTCTAACCCTTCAGCTGCCACAAAAAATATATACTGAAGTGACAAAAGTCATGGGATGACTGTTAATATCGTG
This sequence comes from Argiope argentata, assembly GCA_026289955.1. Lineage (NCBI taxonomy): Eukaryota > Metazoa > Arthropoda > Arachnida > Araneae > Araneidae > Argiope > Argiope argentata. The sequence continues at coordinate 699,969 of JAOUZG010040590.1, forward strand.
TCGGTCCTCCTTTTGTCCGGCGAAGTGCAACAACTCGACGTGTCATGGAGTCCACAAGTCGTTGGAGGTCCTCTGCAGGAATATTGAGCCATGCTGTCTGTATAGACGTTGTGGAAGTGTGGATGGTGCAGGAGTTTGGGCACGAACGGACCTTTCGATGATGTCCCATAAATGCTCGATGGGATTCATATATTCATATCGGGAGATCTAGGTGGCCAGATCATGCGCTGGAATTGTCCGGAATGTTCTTCAAACCAATCGCGAACAGTTCTGGCCTGGTGGCATGGCGCATTGTCATCCATAAAAATCCCATCGTTGTGTGGGTACGTGAAGTCCATGAATGGCTGCAAGTGATCTGCAAGCAGCTGAACATAAACATTTCCAGTCAATGATCGGTTCAGTTGCACCAGAGGACCGAGTCCATGCCATGTAAAAACAGCCCACACCATTATGCAGCCACCACCAGCTTGAACAGTGCCTTGCTGACAGTTTGAGTCCATGGTTTCGTGGGGTCTGCGCCGCACTCGACCATCAGCTCGTAACAACTGAAATCGTGACTCATCTGACCACTCCACGGTTTTCCACTGGTCTAGGGACCAATCAAAATTCTCACGAGCCCAGGAGAGTCGCTGCAGTCTATGTCGTGCTGTCTGTAAAGCCACTCGAGTCGGTCTTCTGCTGTCATAGCCCAAGGAAGACAAATTTCGCCGCACAGTCCTATCGGACACGTCCCTCGTACGTCCCACATTGATTCCTGCAGTTATTTGACGAAGTGTTGCGTGTCTATTAACATTGACCATTCTACACAGACGTCGGCGGTCTCGGTCGTTAAGTGCAGGTGGTCGCCTACTGCGCTGTCCATGATGGGATGGGATGCTTGAAATTTCATACTCTTGGCACAATCTTGATACTGTCGATCTCGGAATGTTGAATTCACTAACGATATCCGCAAGGAAATGACCCGTGCGTCTAGCTCCAACTAACATTCCACGTTCAAAGTCTGTTAATTCTCGTCGTGCCGCCATAAATCACAAAAAACTTGTTCACATGAATAAGTTGAACACAAATGAAAGCTCTAGAAAACGAACTGCGCATTTATACGTTTTCGCTGCGATACTACTGCCATCTGTATATTTGCATATTGCTCTCCCATGACTTTTGTCACTTCAGTGTAAGTGAAGCATTCCCTAAGACTTAAACCCAACATAGATCCAAATTAAGTTCATTGATTTATTGCTTTTTAAATAATGAAAAATAAAAAAAACTAATAAAATGGCTCAAAACTGAATCAGTTTAACAAAGCAAAAAAAAAAAAATAATAATTTGATTCTCTATTAAAATTGCTTGAAAATATATGTATTAATGCATTGTATTAATGTTAAAGTCCATTTCAATTTATGCAGGATATTTTAAAACTGGATCCTTATTCTTTACCGCTCAGATTATACTTATAAAATTAACGCTTAAGATGATATCGGAAATGTGTAATACTAGATAAAGAGTAATAATTACATATTAGTTCCAAACTGACACTTCTGAAAATTACCATCAACTACAGCTCTTAGTCCTCAACTATAGGAGCACTATCATTAATCATCAACTGATTTAAATGTACCATGAGACCATCGGATGTGATATCATGCTGATAACCATTCATCGCAATCAGTGACAGTAGCATGCGGACAGGAATACGATAATGAACTCTCAGTTAAAGGGTAAAAGTTAATGTACTTTATTTGATTGTCTCTAAAAGTGACCGCCCAGAAATATTTGCCAGAAGAAGAATTGTATTATCATAGTGCTGAAACCCTAAATTGCTGGACTATATTTCTTGGGGGGAGGGGGAGGTAATGTTCGTAATCTAATATGTTTAAACTATTTTTGAAAATAGTTGTAACTGCTTCAATCTAAAAGGAAAATATCGAACTCTTTTATTATTTCTTTACCATATACCAATCATATATAAACACTGATATTTTCATCCTTTCGAAGATCCTAATTGCATACTATTTTATTAAAAATGTAGTCCAATATGTCAAATAATAATTATATTTAATGTAATATTCTTAAATCGTAAGAGACTTTTAAATTGAAAAATACTGTAAAAGTGTTTGATCTTGAACTTATTTGAGTTTGTATAGAGTTTGAGTTCATGGATTAAAAAAAGTACCAAATTTATTTTAAGAGCATATTTTTTTCAATTATTGAAATTTATAGCATATTTAAAACGAAATAGAATGTTTGTGAGAAACACTCTGCCGTAACAGACTTGAAATAAAGCCAATTAACGATGAGGAAGATTCTAGAAATTTTTTAAAAATATATTCCTTTTTTATTTATAATAGATTTATTTACAGAAATATGATATTTTATCGATCGAAAGAAAGGTGATATATATTCAAAATTATAAGAAAGCATTTTTTTAATATTACCATGCAAAAACATTTATTTTAATATTACCAAGATTAAAATGCACCAATTATACTGTTTGCTAACACAGTGAGAGGTAATGTATTCTTCACATTTGGTGAAAAATTATTTCTTCAGAATAATCAAAAATACTTGACTCTATTTAAATATTAATTTTGTAGAAAAAGAGTTGGAATAAGTTTTTATTTCGATAAAATACAGATAAAGAGTGAGAATTAATTTCATTAAATAATATGCATCTGACTAACTTCATTACAATAATCAATTTTTTATAAGAATAAGTCGATGAAGAATGCAAATAAAGTCAATGAGAGACAAGGATGAAATGGACAGTTATTACTCAAAAGTTGTTATTTGCTTTTTATTCGACAGTTAACTTTTATTCTTTCGTTAAATCCCATGGAGTTTCTTTTTGATAAGTTAATTTGTAAAGAAAACATTTCTCTTCAAATGGACTTTTGAGTGCCGTATTAACTTGGTGATAAAAACTAAAAAGGAAATTGAGAAACTAATAAAATACACTCTGATTATTAGTTTTTCTCCATTCAATGCTGTCAACAAACTTCATTGACATATATCAAATAAATAATTAAATTTTATTAATACTTTGAAGCCATCAATACTTGAAAAATTATTCACTAATTATTTTCTCTAATATTAAATTAGGCATGATTTAAGGTATGAGTCTTTTCAATTTCTTGGTACTATTAGAGTTTATTGCTAGCTTGAAATGTTGACTCATTTTATTTTGTTCAGAAATAAATGTTCATATTACTTAAATAAATTTGTGACATAAGTTCCCTTATTCTTTGGTGTTGTTTTTATCGTTTCGATGAATTTTGAAGGAGACATAGTAATGCCAACAGCGGGGACTTATTAACCAAATTTCTTCTCTATGTAATTAAGTTATTCTATAAAATGCATTGATCTTAGCGTAATTCAAGAAAAGATTGCTATACAAGTCTTCTAGATAACTTTTGTGTTAATTCAATTTCAGAATGCGAAAAATAGTTCAGATTCAGTTTGTTGAAATGTTGCTTCACTTAATAGAACTAAACCCTCCGTAATTTAATTGCAAAACTGAACAAAATTGGTTGCGTTATACAAAAACATGTTTTGACTATTTCGCTCATAATATTGATTTTTTATTCACTTTTGCTTCATTAAATTAAAATGAAAATAATTAATGTAGTTGAACTTTTTTCAGCAATTATATGAAAGAAGTTAAAGGCTTTTGTTTAACCAAATGTGGGTTTTTTGCTGATTTAATTAGAAAATTTTCCATTCTCTTTAGTAATTTTAACTTGTCTAAATTTATCACCTCATTTTTCCCAGTTTCATAATTGTATAATATTTATGTTAGAAGCTGAGGGATCAATTCATATTTTTTGACAAATTCGCTTTTCAAGTAATCCGAGCCTATTTAATTTCAAAATCCCTTATGCAAACAGACTTAATATTGCTTCACAGTATTTTTGTGAATATGCAATATCGCATTTTTTCCACATTATTCTTAAGGTTGGTAAGAAACACTTACGCAGACTCTTGAAATGAAAAAAAAAAAACACAATTAGAGTAGATACTACGTATAGATGGTAGCCAAAAATAGCACGATATGTTTAGAATTTGATTGCAAACAAATCAACAAATAACAATCAAACAGATAACTTCAGTCTGCTTATAAATCTATATCATGCAATTTTTATTTACATACTTTAAAAATGTGATTATATTTTTACCCTCCAAATGTAATGTGGTATTATTTGATCTAACGAATTAGCCGGAAAAATTACAACAATTATAGATATCCCTATCAATTTTATCTTGGAATCACTAATACATTTGATTCGTTGAGTTAATTTCACAAGTATTCAAATAAATGCATACTTAGGATTACATGTTATGTTCCAAAAAGCGACAATTCCTTTTTGATTTGTGGAATTTGCAACATAACGCAATCCTTTAAAATAGATCAACCAAACTTATCAATATTTCTTTCTCACGTCACATTTTTCAGAGAATCGTACAGCCAAAAATTGTTAGGATTGAGATTCAGTTAAAGTGGTAGCTATTTGTAGCTAGAAATCCAAAGCTAATTATCCACTCGTCTATAAAATATTGCCTCATATGTTGTTGAGCACAGCTCTCAATGTGAGTAAGTACTTCATTTTGAATGAATATGGTAGAATGTGATGACATCAATTTGTACGGTTTTAATTTTGGGAACTTCATTTTCAATGATAATGCAATTTTTACTGCTCTGATTATAAATACCATAAATTCACTAAACTATATATATGCTATATATATCAAAGATTCCAAAATAAATTTGTTATAGATAAAAAATTTGTGGCGATTTCAGAAATTCATATGATTTATTTTTATACAATCAAATGCGTGTACAGAATTATATTACAGTTAATGTCCCAAATCAGAACTAAATTTTTCCCATATATGGTTGGAATTATATTCCAAACAAAAGTTATGTTTCATTTCACCGTAAATATATAAAATCGAAAGCTAAGCACTGATTTTCTGATTTATTTTATGTGTTTTATTTATGTCTTTCTCTGTATTTTTTGAATTTATATATATAACTTTGTGTGCATTTTTTTTTTCATTTAACTACTTGAAATTACAATTTATTGTAAAATAGAGGTATCAATAGCAATTTGATTTCCTATGTATATATTACAAATGATACCTGTAAACGAATAGAACTTATAATTTTATTAATGGCAGCTAAAATCTTCTGAAATTACTCTAAGACATCCTAAAAACTACAGAAAACCGGGGTAGGGGAAATATCCCTCCGGGAAAGATATTTTAATCCCCCTTCCGCTATCTAACTTCTGAAAGACATCATTGAGAGCTTTCAGAATAAACATAGATG
>JAOUZG010040590.1:705301-748402 GCA_026289955.1 Argiope argentata
AATAATTAAAATATTATGCGCATTAAGATGCAGTTAAATATTAACTTTTAATAGCATTTCGTTTTAATTATTATTCTTTTATTTTGAAATCCTCAAAACGGATTCTTTTAATTCAGAATAGCAGCATTTTAAAATATTAAGATAATGAATAAAGTGAATTCTTCTTTAGGACGAACCAATAAAAAGCTTATGTTTCTACTTCGTAGATTTAATATTTCCTGTTTCATATTAGTGTTCTATATACTTTTACATTACTTCCATCATACATTAAAATAAAATGCATAAAGAAAGTAAGGATGCCGATTAATCAGTTCTTTATTCTTTAATTTTTAGACCGGATTTTCAGAAAATCCAATTCTATTTCCGAATTAAGGTTAACAATTTTTTTACAAGAGAAAAAAAGGCATTAAAATCATTTTTAAGACAAAGCTATTTAGAGCAGCTCCGTATTTTTGAGCACTAAGCTATTGAAAATAAATTAATCTTCAGTCTAAATTTCCATTTTCCTCTTAAATTCGGCGTAATAAAGAAAACATTTTGCACAGTTAAAATACCATTTTTGCTTAGAATCCTTTAAACCACTTTAAAGTCACCGAAGACCAAAAGTTGTTAAGCTACGGTAATAGGATGCGATCACGCACTTCAACCTGTATTTCTTTCAGAATAAATTCCTTTAATTCTTCCTTATTCAATCAGTTTAATAGATGTCTTTTCTAGATAAAATAAGCCTCTCTGTATAGGTATTAATCCATGTTTTTAGATATGAATTGAATATCCATGACAAAACATATTTGTATCCATTCTTAGTCTGGATTTTTTAAATATAAATATACACTGCTTTTAATTATCTTCATATTTTACATTTGATTGGAGAATCAAACTAATTATTTTATATTTAATAACAACGAAAGTATTCGAATAAATATTTATTCAAATTCTTTTGTATGGTATCAATTCTATCAGAGTGCTTGCGGTGAAGATAAAATAATTTTTTCCCTTCTTTAATTGGAAATTTTCCATAGCAAAAAAAAGAGCTCTAAATACTTGTCCTCATTGAAAAATAGCGATGTTTAGCTCAGAATACTTATTTTTTTCATCAGAATGAATTAAGGTGTAAACAAGAGATTAAGAAAAATATTTGTCTCCTCGATTAGATATTTGCACATAATTGAATTTTTCAGGAGAATAATTAATAAGAAGTAGGTAATGGAATAGGTTGAATCTAAAGATCTATTAAATTGATTTCAAACAATGCGATCACTTTTTTTATTTCCTTTTTTTTAAATGAAACGTGTTGAATTTCAATAAGCAGAAACTTTTTCGTCCTATTTGCATAATAGAAACAAGATATATTATCTTCTCATTTCTTTGTTTTGCTACTTGAAACAATATTTTAATATTTTTTCATTTATTTATATCCTAATCAAGTGCATTTTAAAATATAGAGCATTCTATATAGAACATAAAATTTTAATACATCAAAAATTCACAAAAATTTAGTCAGTTAACTCTTCAAGTAGTATAGCCTGGTCCGAAAGAATGGAATTATTTTTAAAATCATATCTCAAAAAAAAACTTTCTTTTTAAGGATATATTTTATAATACTCATGCATTAACAATTAAATATCAATAGCATTACGGCAAGATAGTATTTTCTAAAAAACAGTAACGCTTCAGACGCGTATTTTTTCTTTCATTTACTTCTATTTTTTGTTTAAAATCCTATTACTTACAAAATCAAAAAATAGTTTCACAGAATCAAAAATTACTTGCTTTTTGAAGGCAGGTGTTATTTCCAACCCAAAAAGACATATCTTGAATAATGGAGTGAATTCATACAGTCAAAACACACTTCATGAATCGTACAGTTTTCCGATTCGATTTTAATATACATCTCAGCGCAACGTAAATTAACGCGTATTGAAATTTATTTTAATTGGCAACGACGTTGTATGACTATTTTAGCTTAATGAAGAGACGGCATCATCAACATTTTCATCACAACATGCATCGAAATTTTGAAATTTTATAAACTCGATTAGAGTAATCATTTCTTATGAATTACTTGCATTAGCTGGTGCATTTATTTAGTTATTCTTTGAAAACTTGTATGGTTTGTTTGTATGTGCTGAATATGTGTTAATCAAGTTCGTGCGTTTTGTTTCTTGAACTGTAATCAAAACTAGGAATCCAATCTTAGAGAAGTTCAAAATTTTATTGTTTTAGATCAAGCTTTTACGCAACGCGAAATGAACTGAAACATCACGATGGTGTTTGAAAATTCTGGAGGCCTTTAAAATAACATTTTAATTGAAATACTTAATTTAATTTAGAGAGGTAAATTGTCAAACAGTGCAGAAATCGCAAGATTTTCAACTGTGAACAACTATAATTCTAAGAACTACTTTGTGTTTTCATTAAAATAATCCCGCTCGCGCACTCTTGAACAGGAAAATGCAGACTTATTATGGGTATGATAATACCAATTTATTTCTATTTTCCTTTCCAGATTTCTGTTTAAGGTGTTTACAAGAAAAGAAAAATATTATTATTTAACTTGAAAAGTAGCTGTTTGATGTGCCTCCTTTTTAGAAAACACACACGAATGATGCATTAAAATAGTATACAAATGATGTATTTCTAAGTTAAGGGGATCATTCTATATTTGTTTACAAATGTAATTAATGCTAAGTTTACTTTGAAAGAACTATTTCATTTCTTGCCCCCCTTAAATAATTCAACCGGGGAACACGCATACCAAGCCTTGGTGACAAAAAATCTGTAGCTTTAAGATAAGACCAGTGCACCAACCCATTTAACCGTTACAAAACGACAGTTGGTATTAAACCATCACAGTAATTGATTAATTTAACTGAATTCTACAATACTTAACTAAATAAAGTCATTGTTATGGTTTGGTTTGTGAGCCCTACAGTCATTTTATGCCTCCATTGATCTAATTAGACTGGGACCTACTACTTATCGGGGAATTCGAACCCCATAAACACCCAGCTATGATCAGAACTCTAACCGACCACTACGGGAATTGAACCCACAACATTTAGATCGGCAGACCAATAAAAATTATTATGACTCTTAGCCTGCTTTGATCAAAATTCACATTTAAAGAAGGATTGTGCATTCAAATGCACACTCAACTGTTATCAATAATAATGCCCAGTACTTAAACTTGAATTGTTTAAAATACATACTTAAATGCTTCTACAAAAATTTACAAAACAAAAGGTTTTTATTACCAAGTCAGGCAAAAACAAAGTAATCAAGAGAGATTTATTCTGAAATATAGCGATAAAATTTCGAAAATAATCTTTAGAATCAGCCAATCCCGAAACATTTTATTTATAAACATTGTTCAAAATGTCCACTAAAACAACATAGGTGATGTGATCGATACAGGTTTAACCAAACAGAAATAAATAAAGTGTAAACTTACATCAAAATGATCCTCACTAATGTATCTTGGAGTTGTAGTGGAAAAATCAGAGTTTCATTTTTTGTCTCGCTTCATGGCTCGGCACCACTATTTTCGAATCCTAGCATCTTTAGGCATCAATACAAATATTTTCGTTGGGGTAGATACTGTCGTACTGGTGCATTTCGGAGCAATACAGTTATTATATCTTGAACTCATTTTGATAGTCAAATGTAATTGCATTAAATAAAAGACGAATTCAACAAATAGAAGGGCAAAACAAAAAAAAAAAACAGTCAAATCGCCAGCTAGTCAAGTTGTAAACAAACTTCACAAAGCAACAGTTACGTCACATCCACTAAGTAAAAAAAACGGAGTTTTTTTCCGGAAGTTTCAAAGCTCGGAATTTCAAAGTCAAATTTTTAAGGAAATGAGCTGAAATTTTCAAAAATATTGATAGTTTTTTTTTTTTGTTTCAAATCATTTCGAAACGATTTAAATAATAAAACAAGTGCTGAACTTCTTTATTATTTATTTGTGCAAATTTGATTTTAATATTGTAACTATCTTGATTTTATTTTATCTTATTCCCATAAAGAGATGAAAATATTTTCCGTTATTTTTGCATTTCATTTTTGTGATAATCTAGTCATTTACACTGATGTTTTACTTTACATTTACCTATCGACCTCTTATTTTTTATTTTTGTGAGTGTTGCTAGCCGTCACAAATGATTGCACTGTTATTATTATATGGTGCTGATATTACTACTTATTTAAGAATTGTCTGAATAACTGATTGTCTAAAGGTTAAATTAGTTACGAGTATACGATTTTTAATTAAACTTGTATGACAGTTTGGACTCTTAAAAATAACGAGGTATGCCTGCAAATGCTTTTTAGTAAAATTTAATAATTACCATATAAATATAACAGGAACACTTTGTTTCCTATTTCGAATTTAATTATAGCGTTGACAATCCCATATTAATCGTATAGGAGCCTTGAAAAAATAGCCTTTTTATCCCCAAAAAATGATTAATCTTTTTCAGTAATGGTAAATCTAAAAATATTTCTTTCTTCAAATTTTCTCTGATTTCCATTTCTTAAATACAATTCAGAGAAAAGTCATTGCCTTATTACTAAGGGAAAAAAACAATTTTTATCCCTCGCATGTTGACTTCAGGGTTAATGGTTTAACCCTAAACCCTATTAATGGTTTATTTTTTCCTAAAATCATGAAGTTTATCTCTTGTAATATTAAATGTTTGGCATCATAAATAATGAAATACATTTATTAACTATATGAATTCTTCAGTTAACATATTGTATTGTCCAGTATTCCGTATTCATAAATAGAATCCAATTAATTATGAAATATCTCTATGCTTTTTTTAAATCTGAGAATAATTTCCATTCACGTTATATAATGCAAACATGGCACAAAATATTCTTCCTTCCTAAAACGCATGCTATATATTTACGAGGCACTCTTTATTTGATGTGAATATTATGGATTATGTGAATATCTGGGATCTTCGTTTTACTTTTGAGTTACAATATTTTTTCGAATTTCTCGTAACTGTTATATTTAATCATAAAATATCTATTTATAGTTTTTTTACAATTTAAAAAAAGCTTTTATCATTATGTAAAATTTTTCATTATTTGTAAGTTTCCTTCATGTAATAAGCATAAATACAAATCTTTTAATGTTATGGTATTCTGTTCGTCGATTTTTTAAAAAAAAACATGGCATAGTTTTTTTATATATTTTGCAGCCTTTTTAATTTACTAATTCAGATTTTCGAATACACACACAATTTTTTACTCTTATTATTTAATGAACTGATGTGCTTTTTTTATATGTGCATTTTTTAACAATGAGATATGGGCTTAGAATTTCAGAAAAGCTTTTTACAACATGTAGCAGCATTGAAATAAACAAACATCTATTATTTTCTTTTAGTCTCAATTTATAAATTACGGCAAGTACATTTCCCCCCAAAATTCTGCTTTTAATTATTTTTTTAACTGAAAATCAATTTTATCTTTTTTTTTCAATTTACAAATGTTAGCATTATTCCATAAAAACTTCCATTTCATTGAATTACAGGCTATACTCAGCTGCAGATTTAAAATTCCTCGTATTTTTAAGTTTTTACCTTTAATATATTGTTATTAAACTCATTTTAAGAATTAAAACATAATAATTATCACGTGCATTATATTTATTAGCATTAAATATTTGCGTAAATGTTTGCTTAAACAAGGAAGCAAATGAATTAGAAAATTTGATTACATCAATTAAGTTTATTTACAGCAGATTTGAAAATCAAACAATCACTTCATCCTTTAAAGCGGTGTATTCCCGAACTTCATTTATCATTTTTATGGATTAGGCTTGTTGAAACTGCATGAATAAACAATTTTTCTGGAGAAATAAAATACAGCGGATATATGCATGTTAGCTATTTCCATTTCTTACAAAAGCTTTGCAAGTTTACACTAATCAAACAAAAAGTGTCTCGGACAGAGAGAATTCAAATCCCTTTCAGCTTATAAATGTTTGTTAAAGTGCAATTTATATCCATAGATGAGACATTTATTAATATTTACTAAAATTTAAACATATTTAATAATCGTATCGATGTAAAATAGCTCCTGGCAGGGCTGCTCGTAAATTTATTTTGCTTATTAAAATGCCAATTTTGAAAAAGGAAATAATTTTCCTTATTATTCGTTAACAGGGGAATTCGTTTAAATGAAATAAACTAACATATTTATTTTTTAAAAAAAATAATTTTTTTAAACACAGAGAAAAATATCAAAAAAAGTTTTCAGTTATTTTTCCGTAAATACATTGTAAAATCTACCTAAAATATATATCCTTTTAAAGACAGTTAAAAGTTGACCATCGTTAAATCAGCAATCCGGATATTTGTATTCATTTCCTCTGTCTTCTAGTGACTAAACGCTTATCTTCATTAAGGAGGCTGGTGACAAGAAAGCAAAAGAAGAAAAATTCTACATTTTTCATTGCTTTCAAAAGAGCATGTATAATAGAACCATTTTCTTCTATGTTCTTCCCTATGTCTTATCTTTTTTCTTTATTGTATATGAGGACTGCTTCATTTATTTCAAGTTACCGACTCACAAATCAGCATTGTATGTGTCTTAAATCTTTCTTTAAGAAAACATACTTTGTTGCGCCATTAAATGACTTCTGAAGTTTTAATGACTTCGTTAGTGTCACAGACTGTTTGGATTGAGGCTGATTCTGTCAAGAACGTTGCTACTGACAACGCAGACGCTCTGTGTGGTGAGACTATTTTCCACCTTCGCCATTCCAGAAATTGTTATATTTGTTAGATATATCACAGATTGGACCTTAATAAATGTAGACAGCTTTACACTTTCCCTCAGGTGAAATATATTCTGATAAAATACTGATGCTGTCAGAAAAGATTTGATTTCGAGATTTTGATGACAATCTCCATCTTATATCTTACCCAATCTGAAACAAATAGATTCAGCGAATCCTCCATTAATGGCACTTATAAATCAGGATGTAAATATTAAAACAATTCTCCAACAACATAGCATGATGGTACAATTTAACAAGCTTAAGCCTTCTTTGTACAGCAAGAAATTTTCCGTCAGGTTCTTGTCTTACATGTGTTATTTTGGCCTAAAAGGATTAATAAATCACATGGAACAAATTTACTTATTACACGGTCTGATTGCATATCGTCGGTATATTGCAATAAGTTACCATCAAAATACAATTAAAAGTTTACGGTTAGAAAAACATAAGGGAATTATTGCTTCCTTTAAACTATAGTATTTCATTTTTCTTTTTAGTCTTTACTTTTGACGTTTAATTCCAATATTTTAAGGCAGGAAGATTTGGAAGAAGGGAGAAAGTTTTGTCATGATCATTAAGGTATTTTGAATGATAAGCCACTTGGTCTATTTTTATTAGCAGCAACAGGAAAAAATACAAATGAATGAATTTTTCTTCCTCGTGAAGGGCAATCAATTAATATGAAGCAATTATAAGTAATTTTTATAAATAATATTATAAGTTAACGTTACCTTAGAAAATACAAAGAAAAAAATTGAAAATAAAGTAATTAAAAAAAGTTGAAAAGTAAACAACGAATCTTTTTATAAACTCAAAATAAATTAATTTAAAGCGCTGTATCCGAATCATAAGAATCAAAGCAATCACTTTTTATCTACTGAAAGTATTTCGAACAAACATTTTAAGGATTACGTTTGAAGCGTACAGTTAACCTAAGTATGTCTTCTATCATTAGTGAATTTGATATAGAGTGAATAAGAAGATTTGGTTGATGAACTCTGACCACGAAAATATGAGTTGATTTGCCAAAAGGAAGAAAAGTATAAAACTGAGAATTGATCTTGGGGAAATAACAAGGTTAGGGAAAACATGCTTGTATTGTACTAAGCTCTTTTTTGCTTCTCGTTATTGATATACTGTGTGTCACAAAAATATTGGAACATACTATAAATTCATAGAATTTTATCATGGTATTTTACTTAAATATACAAATGAAACCAGAACAAAGAAGCAAATGTTATGTTAATATATACAGATCATAATAATTCAAGCAAAACTCTCTTATTAATGCAATTATGGTTTTAATTCAAAATAAAAGAAATCAAATAAAAAAACGACTACAAATATTTGGTCACTTCCCAATAAATAAAGAAAAACAATGCAAACTTAAAAATTAATATCTTGATAGATCCACTTTTGCTGTTTATGACTTTTTGTAGTCTATTTGGCATCAGTTGGAACATATTTTTGCAAAATGATCTATCGATTTCAGCCCACACTCGGACTTTTAAAATGCTAGATCAAATTATAATTCCGTATTAATAATAAAATTTTCCTTACAAACTGTACACCAAATGTTGAAATATTTCTTGCTTCCTTTTGCTTTTATATTAATGTGATAAATAGCTCTTTAAATAGGTTTGTAGTAATTCAAGCCAAATGTCCGAATACTTTTTTTTGAGTAATTGTATCTTAGTAGCATATTTTGAAAATTGAAACGCAATAAGATATGGCACATGAATCCATATCTTATAAAAATAGGCCCCTCTGAGAACACACAGTTCTTACATCTCAGCCGCCAACTATTCAGAGTCAAACTCTAACAAGTTGCTACATCGTTTTGATAAATTTGCTATAATTAATTATAAATAATTTTGATAAATTTGCTACATCGGTTTTATAATTTGCTATAATTTATAGTTGTTATTATTAGAGAGGATAGGACCATAAATTTTATTAATTCGGAATTTTGGATTTTTATTATTATACTAGTACGGAAATGCATCTACATTTTTTTATTACCTCAGAGCTTCAATTTTCAACCAGTTAGAATTTTAATTATTTATTAAATCTTTTTTTATTCATATTATGGACACATTGATAATATTTGTTTTTGTTTTTTTACCATGCAACAAAGAACATACTCTCTATCACCAAAACCTCGACATCTGTTCTTTCTTACTATTAACTTTTATGATCTTTCATAACCATGTATGTCTTTAAGGTACTAATTATCAACGCAGTCAATTTTTTACTACTTTATTAAAATTCTTGAAGTACATCCATGCCAATTTTAACTATTAGCATCTAACTTAATAACTCTAACATGTTACTCTAATATTTTTTAAGTTTTCGTTGTCATATTTCCATTTTTCACTTCTCAAAAGTTTAAATAAAAACTAAATATTAGTTAATGTGCAATTAAAACATTATTGAATCGAAGGAATGCATCAGGACGTTGTATCAAAATTTCTTTTCTTGAAGTATGGAGAAAACTTTTAATATTTGCTTATAATTTAGAAGAGCTTAATACAACATTCAATAAAATCACCGTTTCTTTGAAAGTTGCTGTTCGAGGAAATAATGGCTGAATAAAGTAAAAGTTGGTTTTACTACAAATTTTAGCGATGTAGTACATTCTTATTAAGAGCATATTTCAGTCTCATTAACAAGTTATAAGGTTGGAACAAATACTGTGACATTTTTCAGCAGCCCTGTAAGTGACATTAAGTGCATATTATTAGATCTTTCAAAAAATATATAAAAAGAACTGGTAAGTGTATGTTTCTTAGAAGTGACGAAAGTGGAGGCTATGGAATTAGAGACACATTTACTACGTCTGGAAAACAGACTTAGTCTTATTTTATTGTTTAGTAAAAATATCAATTGCAGCTTAGTTCTTTTTATTCAACAGTGCAAAGCAGTAGAACCTGTTTCTTTTTTTTAATTCTGCAACATGATATATTCAAGGCTTCCTGCTAACAATCTAGCATATTACCTTTTTTACTGCTTTTTAAAACTTTATCCTTTAATTTAATGTTTTTTAAAGAAAAAATGCACTTATTCTAGTCTAATACAAAAATGCCGTAATATCAAGACGTCTACAAGTAACTTTTTTCCTTGTCTACTTTTTATCTTCATGTACCTAACGGTTCTTTATAAATGTATTAACTTTTAAAGTAGATTATATTTTTATGGCATCATCACACTATTTATTTCGTTTAAATGACTACAAAACAGAATCGGACCGACAAATCTTCGTAACATTGTGAAAAAGGGATGCAAGTTTTGTTGTTTTTGGAAAATAATGTCTAACTCTATTTTCAGGAGGAGTTTGAGTGGTGGAGAAACACCAGACCGGCTGATCTTTCGTAGAATCCGATCTTGAATCCACAACCTTTCATTCTCGAAGCTGAGTAGTCTGCCACGCGAGGAGGAGCCAGCTGTCTAACTTCAAGATTGACCATTGGTAAAGAATAATAAGTGTAATCCATTAATGTTGACCATTAATATCATTTTAGTTCAATCTTTAGAATTTCTAAGAAAATAAGTTAATTCAGTACGATTTGTTAAGATTTCTGCTGGTAATTTATTTTATCCTTCCGCATAATATTATCTTTGGTAGGTATTAATATTTCAAAGAGACGATTTTAGGACTGTTTTAAAAAGATTTTTACTTCAATTCTAAGTTATGAGCTCAAGAATACGTGAAATAGTTATCCCATTGAATGTACAAATGAATTCAAAATTCGTTCCACTTATAATTCCTTCTCAAATAAACATCCAAATACTATATAATTTGAATTCAAAATGTCTACTTTTGAATGCTGAAATTTGGTTCAATATCAATAATGTTGTTGTTGTTTCTTATCCCATTTGGATTTTTATCCCAATTCAAACCAAGTTCAAGAAATCGAATTGCATAATAAGATTGTAAACCGCTCAATTTCATTCATCCGCTGCCTCACAAAAGCGCCAAGACATTCAATGATATGGGAGGGAGAAGCGTCGACCGAGTAATGGCAAGAGCTATATATCTTTCTGCCTGTGATGAAGAAAAGACTTTTTATATGCCAGACTTTAGCCTAGATAATATCGTTTGAACACTCCTGGGACTGGTGCATACCAGAGACAAGACTGGACACCTACAGGCATACCAGTCATGCTCTGGGGGAAATCCCCCATTTCATTTTAGTTCATAGTTTAAACAAGGCGTGGATCTCTGCGGCCTGCAATCTTGAAAAGGGGGGGAGAGAGATTGGGACCTAGGCTTCCTTCTTTGGCCAGAGAATCCCCAATTTCATTTCCGTGGATGACCGCATGAGAAGGGACCAACTGTATGCTCACTGACCGATCCTTACCTTAATTTGGAAATAATGTCTAGAGCCAACTTGTCATGAATGTGTGCCTATCCTTCAAATATCGCATTGAGTTCTTGTTTATCCTTTAAATATTGTATTGATCCAAATTTGGATCCTTACAGACCGAAATCATCAGTCCTCAAGGCGAGGTCCAAAGCTTTGTTAATAACAAGAAGTTCAGATAAAAAAACTGAACTAAGGTCTGGGTTTCTAAAACAATACCTCGATTCCTCTTTACTTGATTTTAAAAATATGCCACTTCCAGTTTTCCCAGACTCCATTTTGCTTCCATCAATATAGATTTTCATGGTTTGATCGGAGATATCACCAATGACCAACAATAATGTAGTGAGAATATGGTATTTGATCGGAAATACCATATCATGAGAGCACGAATATAACTTTAGTTTTAGTGTTAGAAAATATATAGAGTCTGTTAAATATCCAAAATGTTAATCTTGATAACTATTTAATACCTTTTTAATTTGTTATAGCAAGAAGTGATATTATAAATTTCTGTTAACCAGTTAACTGTTTTTAATAAGTATACTTGTCATGGAAAAAGTATAACATTTTGAGTTCTGATGAGTTTATTCGTCAGGAGTAATAAGTAGTGAAAATTGGCTGTTTGAATTACAATTTTAGTAAAAATTCAAACATATTCGTACATTTTAAGATGTTAAAAATATTTTGAGACCAAGTCGAAATCAAAGGAACAAATGAATGAGTTGTACCATGCTTTGCTCAATACAGCAAATTAAAAGCAGTCTCTAACTGCAAATTAAGGCAATAAATAATTTTTTGTTTCCTTTCGTTCATGTGCAAAACATTTATGTGAGTTTAAGTGAAAAAATAAATGTGATAATTGAAATAAAAATAATAAAAGTGATTTCATTACAACATAACTTCATATTACTCTGTACTCTGTGTTCATACCCTGCATTTGATAAACATTCTCGCCATCGCTAAATTTTTGTGACATAATTTAGATAAGCGTTTTCCGAAGAGGTCGAAACAGTTAATTGGTTAAAGGAACAACTCTTGATAATGTAATTCTACGTCCTTGTTCTTCTTAAGATTCTGCTGTACGTCATTAGGTAAAATAAGTTTTGCAGTGCATAAATTAACAACAATTCATTTTTATGATATTTAATTTAACGTAATCACTTCTTTTTCATTTACTTTAGTTTTAAGATATGTATTAAATATATTTAAAAAATTCAGAAAAAAAATTAGATTTAAATATGTGTGCTTTAAATAATCTACATTCACAGTTTGTAAATCAGAGTAGCTTAAAGTCTCGAAATCAAAGGTTTGTTTATTCTTCAGGTAATGCATTGTGTGTTTTAAAAAATTCTATGAGTTCTGAAAATTTTAATTCGCTTAATGACACAGTCTGTGACAAATGCATCTGCATAGGTGATTTAACCTACAGAGTATTTACACATTTTTAAAACGATTTCGATAAAGAATTTTTTCAATAAATACTTTGGATTGAAAATGTCTAGAAACAGCTTATTATTTTAACTGAGAAATATTGTCTTCTACCTTTAAATTTATTCTTTTTTCAAAATGTCGCAAGCAAACAAACTATAGGTTGAAGGATGTGTTTTCGTTCTTTCTGAAAAGAAATATTCTTATCCGATAATTCGAAAATGTTGCGAAATGCATGGTATTAAAATTTCTAAATGCAAAATAAACAACATTATTTATTTATTGAGGAAAATCCCTCATTCATTACTTCTATTTGATAAGAAGATTCCAAATGAATGCCAGAAAGAGGTACATACTGTTTTAAGTATTCTTAAAGTGAAATAGCTGGTAACAAGAAGAAATCCATTGCAAGATCTTTTAATACATTTGTAGTAATAATTAATTAAAAAATGAACCAATTATTTAACTTTAAAAAGCTAAAAAACACAATGATCACCATTTTTTTCTAATGCACTGAGCTCAACACAGATCAGTTTGCAGAATCCTGTACGACAACCATTTAAATGAAAATGCATCGTGTCCTTAATGGAGTACGGATTTACCTAAATTATTGCAACATCAATAGGTCCATTTACTATCTAAAAATGTATAAACCTAATTCCAATGCAAAGAAAGTTTCACTAAAGGATTTATGTTTGTCACCGGGTTCTCCCATATTCTGAAATTAAAAATAATAAAAAAAGGAAAATATTATAATCAACTTGACATACCATGAGAAAAAGTGGTAAGTCAAGAATTAACAATTGCTCTTTTTTTAATAAAATAATTTTTCTAACAAATATTGTTGTTTCCATTTACCTTCAAATGATTTTAAAATTTATTGTATAATTTAATATCAATACATAAATGGAATCTCATAACTTATTATTAGCTGTTGTATACACTTCAATTAAAAAATAAAGCTACGGATATTTAAAATGCAAAATTTTATAGCGCCTGGGATTTTAGTCAGAAGAATTGAATTTTAAGAAACAGACAATGGATGAGAATTTATCTTACAAGACTTAATAAAACGTACCATTCTAAAACTTTTCCGATAAAAGAAGTTTATAATTCTGTTTTTAAAAAAATGGTTTCCAAAAAGCGATATTGCCTTATTCATTATAAATCATTCTCTTTATAGAAATTCTTTTGTTGAATTGGCAGAGGTATAATTTTTAATGACCTTGAGTAGAATTAAGATGAAAAACGTCTCTCTCATTATAACTCACGTTTATTTAAAGAAGTTAATATTGAAGATAAAATACATATAACTTATGGTCAACGTAACTGGAAGCTTTTATTATTTCTTTTCTCTTTAATGAATTTTTCAATTAAACGTTGCATCTTCATATGGATGAAAATGACGTGCTTTGAAATATTCATCCATTAAATTTTAACAATGAACATCCCCAACGTTTCAGCGTCACTTTGCTTCGTTTTGTACTGAAATTTTAAGCAGACAACTTATTTCAATCTGAGTAATTTATTTATTTCAATGGAAGCAAAAGAATTTAAAAGTTTCTTATTTTGATTAAAATATTATCGGAAGAAAATGTTACAACAACTGGAAGATAAAATTAGTTTTAATTCCATTTGAAGCATTTCGCATATTTACATCAATATAATTTTGCCTTTTTTTTAAATTCGTTTTTGAATAATTAATTAACGTTTCTTTTCGTTATATTTTAATTTAATTTTTAAATTGTAAAAAAACAATATTTTAGAGAAAAAAATTGAATAAAGATAATTATTACATTCTTATAATTTCAGAATTAAATTTTAATTATTTTTCTATATTCCTTATACTTATATATATGTAGATTTAAATAGATTTTACCAAAAATAAGAAATAAAACAATATAGGGATAAACTTATTGCAGACTCTTTGAATTTGAAAGAAAATTAAAAACTAATGAAAACTTTCTATTTTCTATTTTTTTTTTCTATTTCTTTCTTTGTGTAACAGTTTTTCGAATTAAAAATAAATAATTAAAAAATGAAGCATCAAAAACAATGATTGAAAGTAACACCCAAACTCTCAACATGATTTTTTTTATTCTAATTTTTCCAAGATTTCTATCATTTCATATCTAAAACAATTATAAAATTTAGCTGAAAACGGTAAGTAAGTTTGCATTCTTCTGTGAGCATTTAAGAAATGAGAACTCATTTCATTTTTGTTCTCTGTGAATTTGAAATTCTTAATGTAAATTGCCTGCTAGTAGCTACCGAACAATGAATATTGTATGAATTTTAGTTACGCGCAATGCATTTTACAAGACGATAGATTTGTAAAACTAAATTCCTCTTTCCAAGCTACAAAGGCGATTTTATATCGGTTGAATTAGTTTATTCAACTAAGCTGCAATAAAAATTCATCATAATATTTATTATAGAATATCTTGTTATTTAAATTTTTCCTCCAATTCACTACCTCTCATATGGAACCAAAATTTGGTTAAATGAATTAATTTATCAATTTCTAAAAAAATATTAAAATATTTCACTGCCATAAAAGTAGGCAACTAAGCAAAATTGCAGATTTTTAGTGCATAAAAAATAAAGAAAATTAGTTCACAGAATTTTTTCTTAAATTAAAACATATTTTTGTTACATAAATATAATGGAATATACTTAAGGGACAAATTTTGTAGAATATACTTTTGCTTCTAGTCACATGGTGGAACAATCACGTGACTGAAAGCAAATGCTTTGAGAGAAATGATCACTATTTATAATTGGAATTAGGAATATTCTCCTTTTTTATTGATAAATGTTCCAAGCTTGTTTTTTATTTCCATTTAATATGTTTCAGGGCAGCAAGTTAATTCTGCTCACATGGAACACGGTTTCAATTCACACGTGAACAAATCCATGTGAAACACAATAAATCGGGCACCTTATTAAAAAAAATCTTTAGACAATGTGAGTTTAATGATTAGATGACACGTGCAGTTTCTTTTCTCATGTGACAGAAACGTCACGTGCCCTGTTTGTGTACATTGGACCGCATTACCACCTCTGAAAGAAAGGGTCACGTCCACGGTCTCCATTAAAACAAATCCTTGTAATCTGAAATAGGATTATTCTCGAAAGTTGATGACAGCAAACCATGAAGAAAAATAAATAAGAATAATAAAGATCTTTTAGAACTTCTATTTTAATCATGACTGATACTCAAATTATTTTTCTTTCAGAGTAAAGAATAAATTTATATTTTCTTAGGATACGGAATTAGAAAGTATATCACTCAAATTTATAGAAATAATTTTAGTGTACTCTTTCATTAGGAAGTTTTTCCTGAATGTATTTTTTCTTTAACTGAAACTTTGAATACTAACTTTATTTTAATACAGATTTTTTAAATATTTTTGAAGAGAAATTAATGAGGAGATTCAAAATGATTTTTTCATTTGAAAAATTCCAATATTCAAGCTTGTCTAAAGAATTATGTTCAATTAATAAATATGCATGAAAAACAAGCACAAAAATTTTAAATGCTGTTATAAGTAATCTACGTTTTAAATATTAACTATGAAGACTGACTAGTAATAGAAAAAAGTCGCTAGTAAAGTTACAGTGTGGTAAAACTTTATTGCACTTTTAATGGAAGTAATATTTTATGTTATACATTTTAGACAGCATTATTTTTAATTTCTAAAAATATTTCACGAAAAATAGTTTCTAAATATGAATTTCAACCTCAAATTATAAGTTTCAGGTTGCTTTCTGTTTAATTTTTTATAACCATTATTTTCCTTGTTTCCATTCTCAACATTAAATCTATCAAAAATTGCTTCAAAGTTCGTAAATCAAAGTTTTTGCTGTTGATTATGAGTTATTAATTTTTAAGGCTCAAATGTAACCAATATAACCATAGATATGACCAACCAATGAATTTAATCTTAATAAACGAGTGAGATTTCAATGAATATTTGAACGAGAATTTTTCAAAAGACTGGAGCAATATTTAATTGATTTTTGAAAGTAATACATGCAAAATTAAAATGCAACTTTGCAATCAATTTGATTAATTACTATTAGCTTATAATTTATATTATTTTGTCTCATTGACGCTTTACCTGAGAATATTTTATAGCTACTTACGGTAGATTAACAGTTGATGCACTACTAAATCTTAAGGCTCATAAGGCATTTCTTTTTCCCTGCCACTGATTCATCTCTTTATTAATTAATTAAAGAAAATTTTATTTTTTCTTGTATCGGAATCATGACTTCTCAGTTTTCGGGGAATTCGAGTTCAAGTCATCAGAATTTTTTCTTCTTATGACTTGAAAAGGAAGGGAAGAGTTAGAGATTTCTTCTCCAAAAACAGAGCTTCAAACGACATCGTTATAATTCACTCACCCTTAACCTAAAATTTAAAATATACTTCATAAAAATGGCTTGATTAATTGCTCTTTTTATTACTACAACGTTAAAAAAGTTCTAGTATTTATTAAATTACGGAAGAATGAGTACAGGTAAACTATTTGTTTGATGTTTCTTTCAAAGAAACCACCATGTACAATTACACATATTTTTCCTTCAAACATAGAAAAGTGTAATGTGAATTACTAGAAAGTGTTTACCAAATCACACACATGTACTACACACATGTGCATTGGATATATGAAATGGAAGGATAGACAAGTCAGCCGTGTGATATTTTTTACTTGTTCAAAAGAATATTCATTCACATTTGGAAAACATTTAAAAAGCTCCAAAACTTTCTTGTATATTGCACCATATGTTATATATTTGTATCTATAAAAACATGTTAGCAACTATTCAATGAAATTAGCTGTTTCTAAAATTCCCCTACT
Organism: Argiope argentata; assembly: GCA_026289955.1. NCBI lineage: Eukaryota > Metazoa > Arthropoda > Arachnida > Araneae > Araneidae > Argiope > Argiope argentata. The sequence goes on from JAOUZG010040590.1 coordinate 722,764, forward strand.
TAGAACCGTTCATGAATGAGAAAATAAAGCAATTTGAATGCTGGGAATACTTACTATAAAATCGTGTATCCTTTCTTATTCATATATTTTCCCCTTACTTCATGCATACTTACCTTGACGTAATAAAAGTACCATATGTCGTTTCATATGCTAAGCGAATATCACAACTTCTTCCGATAAAAATATTCGATATAATATTCATTCATAGATATTTACAGCGACTGAAAATTAAATTTTCAGAAGTTGAAAAGTAATTTTCAGCAAATATTAATGTCATTTATTGAAAATATGTGAAGTCCTTCCTTTTTCTAGTACCTACCATAAAGTTAGCATCACAAAAACAGTTCTGAAATATATTTCGGATTATTTTATAAACGCATTTTTCCTTTATGCCTTCCTTCATTTTCTGCTTACTATTTTTTGAAAATTTATTTTAAATTGAATACATTTACGTATTCACGAAAAGGTAACTAAACTTTGAAATAGTGAGAGTATTAAATACTGAAATAAAAATAAAACTCTCTACATTTTATTACTTCTACTATAAATCGGAACTTCACAAGTCCGACCTTGCAAAAGTATCTCATGTATTAATTGCAATTTTTAAGGATTTTTTTTTTTTGATGAAAGAGAACGTACTCCGAATTTTTGTTCTTATCATGCGTTTAAAAGAAAATCAAATCATTCATTTCTGATTAATTAAACCTCATTTTTTATTAAATTCAGTTCAGGACGACTTAAAATACGTTACTGGAAGTTTTTCATCAAATATTCAATTTAATATTTTAAAAGAAAGTTACAAGCTTTAGAAAATATTAATAAAGTAATATTTAAATTCTGAATTTTAATTAAAAATGAAGTTCATTGTTCCTAATAAAATGAAAAACTTAATTGATTGAAAATCCTTTAATAATAAAATTTACTTATAATAATCTCAAAGCAACTAGACTAAAATAATCGCAATCTTTAACAATTATTAAGTCTTTTATATATGTTGCATTAAGATTCTCTCATCTTCTTTTTGCTTTTAAGAAAATACTATGAAAAAGTGGGACTTTTTCGAGAAATGCATTATTTTTTTTTAACTATCTAAAAAATTAGTTCTCCAAAAATCTTCTCATAAAACGCAACATTAATTTTTACCTAATCTATGCATTGAGTAATAAATTAAATAAAAACTCTTTTAAAAGCGAAATTTTACTACATACTAAAAAAAATAAATTTTCTTACTTGAGTTTTTTCTATCTTTTGATATATAAATCATTATAAAAAATAATAAGAAATCCTCAAATCATTTTTCCTCATATTTCTGAAAAGTTGGGCTCTAGTTTAGAACTAAAATTTTATCGTTTTAAAGTATATTTAATTTTAAAACAGAAATTAACAGTAGACAGATATTTTTTGGGAACAGTAAAATAATATACTATCATCTGAGAACACCCAAGAGTCAAAATTTTACTGCCCCAGGGTATTAAAATAAGAAAGAAAATTTATTACAAAATTGCATAACATAACAAAATTTAAAATAATTCAGGAGAAATAAAAGAGTTTAATAATGAAACTGAAACAAAAAATAAGACTTTTTGTTAGATAAACATTATTCATTAAATGCCTTTTAAAATATTCTATTTGTAAAAATGCTTTTCAGATAAATAAAAGACTATTAAGGAAAACCAAATTTGCGAATGCAAATCAAGATAGGAAAGAGCTTTAAACCTTTCTTTACAACCATTCTTTATAAATTATTTATGAAATATTTTATTAAGCATCTCGAAGCTCTGGACCATTCTATTTATTTCAATTCGTCTTTTATGGCGCAAATGGTTCATTAAAAATATAAGAGAAATAAGAGAGGGAATTATAGCATTAAAGTATTGATATTGCATAAGTACATATATAAATACTCAAATATTCGAAGGCAGATGTTAGGTTAATAATAATTAAGATAAAAGAAAATAACTACGAGCTTATGGAAATCAATAGAAATGAAATATTTTTTCAGTCTTCTATTTAAATAAGAATGTGGAAGCTCCATGACAATTTTTGAAACATAGACCTGCAAAATTTATATTACTGATTTTAACAGTCTTTTGAGAAATTATTAATCTAATTGCAAAATGCAGATGATCAGAAATCTCCTTTTTAAATACCAGGTAAAATAAAAATAAATTCAAACACAAAAAACATCTGAAAATTTAACAGCAACTAAATTTCAACTCAATAACAATTTTTTTTGTTGTTTTCTTATGCTGCCCAGAAGAGCATTTACATATAAAAGATAAAATTCATCTCCCAGCAGATTATATGAAGATATATATTTTTTAAATAATGTATGCAAAAAATGGTAGAGTTATGCAATTCTAATTCGTAAAGCCTCATGATTAAGATGATATTAGATTTTTTTCCTTTCATATTTTGAATTCCCAATTTCAAAAAGTGCATCGATTAAATTTTATAGATTTTTTTTTTCATATCGAGATGATGAATCATTTAATTGACATGAAAGTATTCTTTCTTTTAATTGAGGTGCTTTGTAGACTAGGAGAATAATTTTATTTTATGACACTTTTTATGAAATATATTCTTTGAATTAATAGTTGTGGTAGTTTTTATTGATTTATTTCATGTTAGCAACAACAGAGTTTTGTAGTCTATTTTACACTCTCTTCTTTAAGTGCTATAGTTTTGAAATTCTGTACAAATGTGTGTTTGCAATTCCGTTATAATATTTTCAAAAGTTGATTTTCAATTAAGTTTTTCATTTTATTTAGTTTTAATTTCATGCGAGAAGAGTCACTTTGCAGTCAATTTGAGAAACAATAATTGCAATATTTCAGTATTATCGTAATCATGTCTATGAGACGTAGTAAGGATTAAGAAGATAAAAGAGCATTAAAAACATTTAAAAAGTACACTTCAGATTACATTAAATGTAATATAAATCAAAAGTGGTGGTTTTTCCACTTTAAAAGCTCATTTTTTAGCTTTGAAATTTATCGTAAATAGAAAAAATTGTTGTTTGGAGGCTTAAAATAATTTTCTAAAATCTACTTAGTTTTTATTTTGTATTTAAAATTGCATTTGTTCTTTTTATCATCTATCTATTCAGATAGATTTTTTTTTCAGTTCACATACATTCTATGTTATTACTTATTATTCCATTTCTTGCTGTTTTGTATCTTTTCCTGTTTAAACTTGATTGCTCCTGTAATGATTGAATCTGATCATACTGCTTAAAAATTCCTAAAATGTCATTTTTGCTTCAGTTTTAAACGATTCTATATTTCTTGATAACTGAAGCCTTTCTTTCACCTAATAGTGTATCACCATGGTGTATTTGAATGACCAAAGGCATGTATCAGATATTTGACTAATTTTTTCTGCTTTATGATGAAACTAATATAATAGCAAGAAACTTAATAATGATCACATAAACAAAGACAAATGCTCCCCTCTCAGCAAAATAAAAGAACTGGCTTTCTGATTAATCATGGCCTTATCGAAACATGAGGAGCTATTGAATACTAGTTTAAACAAATTGCGTTTTGCTTCTTTTATTGAATATAACTGTTAGCATATTACAGATGAATAAGTATTAGCAGTTGTCTTTTATTTTTGGTATCATTACCTTTACCAGTATTATTATCCTATATACCCACCTCATCCCCTTTCCTCTTCCGAAGAAATGAGCTTCAGCTGCCTGGCGAGAAGAAATTAAGCGAAACAAGGTATTTTTTCTGTTCTGGTCAGATATTTTTAAAACAGCATATTTAGCACAAAAAAAGTCATATAGAAAGAGAGAAAGGAAGTGGAAATTTATCTTTAAAATGGATACCAATAGAACTTTTTTAGTTGCGGTTTTACATAGAAATTAGTTTGAAGAGGAAAATTGTGTCAGGATTTCAGATTTTTCGAAAAAATTCTTCATTCTTACAAAGAATAAAGATACTATTAAATTACGATATAAATTAAAATTTGCTTACAAATATATTCTCTTTCATATACATATAGATGTAGAATCAATAAAAAAAAATAAGCTCATACAATTTTCGAAAAATAAATAAGTTCATAAAACAATTCATAAAGCAGTTCATAGAATTGTAAACCTTTACTCAAGGTTCACAATTTTTTGCGGAGAAAAGGAAATAAGACTTTTAGAGGGGAGAATGTAAGAAAACCTCGCGGAAATCCCTCCTACAGATTTACTAAGGTTGTGATAGTAATTTCTTAATAATGAAAATATGAATTATTAACTACAAATACGATATCATTGTTAGCAATATTTTATTTCTTAATATTAATTATTAAGTTAATAATAATTATTATTAATTTCCTAATATTAATATTATTAATATTCAATTTCAACATATATTTTATATTCACAATTGAAAAATAATTACTTCAATCAAACTGGTTTTTGTGCGGTCAATTTTTATATGATTTTATTTGTCTACGATATTTTTAATACATTATATGAGTTGCAACGGTGTTGGAATCATAACACTATTGTAATGTTTTCTGTAAGTGTACATATGTACATTAATGAGCATGTGTACAAAGAATGTACATATCACGTCGACTAATTCCAATACTCCAAAATAAAAGGAATTATGTATTCAAAAAATAAGTCAACTCTAACATCTTCAAATGATGAAAGGGATTTTCAGCCAGTTCATCATAAGATACACGTTTTGGAATACAATGAGCATTTTAAAAATGCATTTTAATGTGCATTTTAAAAATTTCTCCATGTTTAAAATAAGAAATTAATTTTTAAAAAAGTTTCCATGCGTAGTTGAATTATTTATTTTATTTAGAAAACACTTTCTTGTTATTTCGCAAATCTTTGACAGATTTTCTAACTGAGATTTTTTTTACGCGATTCCTCTTCACTTCATAATTTTATATAAGCCATAAAAATTATTTGTTTCAGCATTTTATGAAATTTTGAAATACTTTTGAGCACGATTTTTTATGCAGTCCCTATATACCACACGAAAACGGGTTTGACTGTATTTTTGAGGTAGAGTTTTGGATTGGAATACAGGTTTGATTATTCTTTTCTCTGAGGTAAAGAGTTCTGTTGGCTATAAAAATGTAATCTGCTGGAACCGTCGATATCGTTTAAGAAGGTAACAAACAGAGGCGCTCTTCAGTTTCAGTTTCTTCATTCTGAAATAAATAGCAAACAGTCTTCTGGTAATAAAAAAAATGTAGAAACTGATTTTTCTTTTCACATTGATTTAAAGACATTGATCCATTACGATACTCGAGATCTTAAGTTGTCCTGTTGCCTCAAGCTGTATAAAACAAATTTTTACTCATCCAATTGGCTAACATTTCAACGAATGAAGTCAACAATTTTTTTATTCGGCACAACAGAAAATAACTCCTTAAACAGTAGAGGTCAAACTTTTATTCGTTGATTAACTAGAAAAAAAAACTTTTTTTTCCAAAATCTGTTGATTTCAGAAGTAGCTTTCAAAATAAAAGATTCGCCGTTTCACTAGAAACAGACATTTTGAAAAACATTTAAAGGCAAGTTTCAAAATTACTTTCTTTTCTCTTTATAATGGTGTATTATCTTTAATTAAAATTTATCTTATTAGTAATATCAACAAATTCATAAGAGCAGCGTTTGGAGAAAAAGTTACCTTAATTTTCAGAGACCTATGTATCTTTTTTTTATTTGAAAGTTCATCATCAAATAAAATAACTACTTCTGCAGAATTTTAAAAACTGTCAGAGTCAACTATCCACAGAGCAATTAAAACATTTCTTTGAGATTTCTCTTATTTTTAGCAAAAATAAAACATATAAAAAACAAGAACTTTTTACATGTTTTAAATATTTCCGACATTTCAAAAAGTATCCATTTATCGTTCGAGAGACGGAATGTTATTCATTTTAAGCATTCTGCTATCTCACCTTTCTTCTCGCCGAAAATTACCAAAAATCATTGTTCACATTATTTGAATGCTTTAAGTTTTAGTGTATGCCCTCTCATAAGTTTTAAATTGAAAAAAGCTACTCTTTCGTTATTAACTCTACATTACTTCGGAATTATAATTACAAAAATATTCTAGTGCCATCTCTTTTCTCGAAAAATGAGATGTCGGAATTTTCTAATTTCTCTCTAAGTTATTGTAGGAAAATTTCATTAAGCCAAAAGTTACCGCATCCATTTTTTAGAGGAACTTCGTAGTTACTTTCAATTAACAGGGTTTTTTTCTTAGTGAAGGAAGTATTATTCAAAGTTAGGTTGCCATACTTAGAATAATTTGTTTTTGATTTTCTTCCGAGTCATGCCATCTAGATCACCCTTTTATTTGAGTGATACTGGAATTTTAAGCAATTATTTTTAATTTAAAAATAAAAGTTTGTGCTATAATTAAATTTACAGAATTAAACGTTCTCTCAACTTTCATTTTCAAATTTCATTAGATGGTAATAACAATGTTGCTTATTAAACATTCAAATTAAATTGAATCTGTAATTAGAGGAACTATAATATTTCAATTACTGCTTCATAAATTCATTTCATTTTCAAATTTAACAAAATTTAAAGTAATATAACCAAATGCAAATATTTTTAATAATGGTATTTGGAACAATATCTTCATATCTTGATAACAAATTTATGCCAAAATTTAATACATTGGAAGAAGATATTTCATTATTTTTTAAAAAGTATTTAAATAGAATTAGAATTTTAGAATTTTTAGAATTTTTTAGAGAACAGAATTTTTAGAAGAATATTAGAATTTAGATTTTTTTTTTACCAAATTTGAATTTTATTCAAATATTCTCAATCGAAAGGGAATTATCCGAATCGGACATCAATCATCAATATCTTTTTTTAGAACAGAATTACTTTCTTTTTTAATTTTCAATTTAAAAAATCTTTAAAATCAAATAAACTACATATTTTAAACTACATATACTACATATACTTAAACTAAATATTTTAGCTTGTAGTAAAACCGTTAGTGACCTCATTGCGTAACTTATATTACATATATTTATGTAATATAAGTTACACGCTCTGTGAAAATTGAATTTAAAAAATATTAATTACAGCTTCCATCAATAGGTAGCGCTGCTTCAACATCAATATCTAAGATGATTGTAAGATGATTTTTCCAGATAAGTTGTTAAATAAATCAAAGAAAACTTTTTTTGTTCTTAAATTTCTTAAAGAATTGCTAGTTCAGAAAGCTCTAGCGCCAAATCTACGAAACCAATTGTTATGAATTTTGTGTAAATTAGAAGTAAATATTTTAAATATTTATGAATTGATGCGTAAATATTGTAAATAGTTTAAATTAATTATAATGTAATCACGCGTCAGCGAGAAAAGACCGTTCTAAGATAATTTGCAACAGAAGATCGCCATATTTGACTAATTTGGAGATGTGGGTGTTGGTGACTTAATGAGGTCGCTAACGGTTTTTACTGCACGCTAAAATGTGTAGCAGAAGCTAAGAAATAAAGATTTGTTCTTATAGAATGTTGGAGAAATTTTGCGAATAAATTTATGTTTCTTTGGAAAATAGGGGTTAGCTCCGGTCTTATCCTGCCATCTAACCATGATTCATAATTACAAGTCCATCCCAAAGTAGCCTTTATGTTTCTTCAAAACAGAATGCTCATTTAACTCTTTTAAACTCACTTCTTAATTAATCAACTACCTGGTAGTTATCAGTTAGCGCAAATAAAATGAATTTATTTACTCTTTCTGCCTACCTCCACCTTTTTAAACTGGTGACATTGAAATTATAGTTTGGAAATGTTTTCTACTGATCATAAATTCTCTTTAGAGATCGGAAAAACAACTCGTTGATACATTTTAGGTCAGAAAAATATTTATCTTGAATAGTATGTGGAAAGATGATTGAGATGATAAGCGCTAATCTGAAAACTGCAAATTCAATGAATTGCATTTTAAATATATGAGTAATCTAAGAGTTTCAATAGTTCTGATATATTGAAATTGAATATGTTTACAATAATTAACAGATCACCCGTAGAATAAGAATATTACTCAGAATATGTATACTGCTTCCAACAAAAACAGTATACATACTGTATACCCATATGTTATTGATAACAGCAAAAGTTTTATTAGTGGTATCACTAACATGTAAAAAAAATATTACCGATTAATAATCAGTTTTTGTGAAAATCCAAAGAAACTTTTGAACTAAATATATTTCTAAATTAGTTTAACAGATTTCCAGTAATTTCTTCATTTAAATTCTGAAAACAGTATTAAAAGCCATACAATGGACAGAGTCAAAAGATGAGCACGAATTAAGAGATTAAGTAACTTATCTTGAAAGTCCTATAAAGTTATTTTTCCATTTTCCAAGAATTTTTATTTAATGAAATATGGAATTCAAAAAGTAAATTTCCTTTAAAGATTCTAGGACAGCATATCATAGAAAAAGTATACTTTATTTTTTCTCAGCTATTTTACTTTAAAATTAAAGTAAAATAGTTTTAATTAAATCAGCTTGCTCGTTTTTAAATTAAATAAAACCAATATATTTTTTACAATCAGTATTCAATTTTTTTTGTATGTAAAAGTAATTAAACAAGCTAAAATTATAAAAACATCAAGCAAACATTAATCCAATCTAAAATATAAAAAAATTCTCAAAAAATAATTAATGCATATAGTCTACTTTTTCTATTGCTTTCAGAATGAAATTTAATATTCTTGCTATGTATATGCAGTTTACTTTAAAATATTTTATTTCATTTTTTTTAAAATAAATCTCAAAATCAAAAGCTAACTTTGTTGCTGACAAGCGTTTTAGATTTTGGAAATAATTAATGATCTGAAGTGCTATTTTTCAGAAATCTAAAAACAGGTTTATAATTACTAAATCTAATTGTTATATCAAATATTTAAATACATTTTTTCCATATTATTCATTTCCATAAAAACACAATATTACATAATCTGTGAATTCACATTAGAATTTTTACTCGTCTATTATTAATATAAGCTCCGCAAAATGTTTTATAGCTTTATTTTAATTATTAATTTATAAGCCATAAAACGTTTTTTAGTTAATTGTGAACAAAAAAAAATCATTATTTTATAACTGTTTATTTTATGGAGCAATCTACATTGTTACATTTTTTATAAATTACACTGAAGTGTTACCAAAATAGGACATCTTTTTTTAAAAAAAATGTTCGTTAAAATACTTTTTATGTGGAATGATTGCCGAGGCAGTTGTTTATAGTAAATTAAATATTTTTAAAATTAATGGTTTGAATTGAGAGGCCCATATGCTATTTATAACAGCAAAAAGTAATTATTTTGTTATTAGTATCACTTACATGTAATATATTACCGATTAATCATCAGTTTTTTGTGCAAATCAAAGAAAGTTTTGAGCTAAATATATCTCTAAATTAATTTCACAGATTTCCAGTAATTTCTTCATTTAAATTCTGAAAACAGTATTAAAAACAATGCAACGGACAGAATAAAATTTATACGCCTGAGAAGCCAAAAGATATTAAAATTGTCTTTTCCCCTGAAAGAAGTTCCATTTTAATTAATCAATGCGATTAAAACTACAATTTCAAAAATGCTGTCAAACAGGCAGATAGATTACAAAAGCCTCTGAGCATTTCTGATAATTTTTTTAACATTATTATTTTGTATGATAAATATCTACTTTTATTTCTATTCTTTCAGATGCATTGTTGCTATTCAATACGCCCAAATAGTCATATAAATTATATTTTTTACCTTACATGCACGGTTTTTATCTAATCTGAACATCCTTTTCTTGCTTATGCAATTTTGTTACAAGTTAAAAAATCGGTTGAAAGCCATAGCTAGAATTTTATGAAAATTCCAAAAAAAAAATCTCATTACCAGATTTTAATTTATCTTTATCTTTTTCAAAAAATCTCCACACATCTCTCGATTCGATAAGACGACTTCGCATATTATCTGTGAATTAAAGTTGATGAAGAATTATTTATGCATTTGAAATCGTTTGCATACTTAATTTCTTCAAAACTGAATTTTTTGTCTTTATATCTTTTAATTAATAACTCTAAAAACATTCTTAATTTCATTCTCATCTTAATAGTTAAAGTTTGAAATGAACTTATTTAATCAACATTTTAAATTATATTCATTTATTTTAAACAATATTAATATTCTGAAATACACTGAAAAATGATTGATTTTGAAAAAAAAGATCAAAACTAAAGTGTTTTTAAATTAAATGCTATTATTTTCTTATAACTCTGAAATATGTTTACCTTTTCATTAGGACAAAAACTGTCCTTTAGTTCAAAGAGAGAAAGGTGTTTCCATTTATAGCAAGAAGCCTACTCCAAAAATTTGCTGAGACGATTTCGCCAAACTCGAATTCTTGAGTTTGAATTTGGATTTTTTTTCTGTTAATTGAATAATGAAATTCTTAAGAATTCATTTTTTTATAACTTTTCATATTAATTAATGGCCCTTTTATTTTTATTTCTATAATTGACTCTACTGAAAAATTATTCGGGAAAAGCACTCATACCTTAAATTTTAAAAAGCAAAACAGAAAATCCAAAAGTTCTAATATTTGACTAAATTTATTTACTTGATTAATAATTCAGCTTCCATTATTTTATTTTCTATCTTTATTGATTTTTAGAAAATTGCTTGCTATCTAATTAAAGAATGTGTCATTAATTCTGAAATTTTTATTAGATACTTAATACGAAAAGAGAACTATAAATCTTTTTTCATATTCTAACTCTGCAATTATTTATCGATGCTTTTTAAAAAAAACTTCAACATCTGTATTACGGATTGCTCCGACTTAATGAAAAAATATTTTAACTAGTTACCTCAATTAATTACAACTTATGATGAAATCAGATAAAAGAATACTTCATATTTTCATGCGTTTTTATAGATATATTGGGAAACATGGAACATATATTTTATAATTCAGGAGTTCCCAGGATTTCCAAAAAATATTAAAATATAACTTTTCTCCACGAAATTTTGACAAATTGAGCAATGTTTTCAGTTATTGTTTTTCTATAAAACGATACACCATAGAAATAAATCAAACAAACATCAGAAAGGACTTTTTTTTATTTTATCAATGTTTTTAAAGAACAGAGCGTTTGGATTACGATTCGATCAGGCAAATACTCCAAAATATTGATTTTTACTTTTATTGGGATCTTTTGAGTTCCAACTGGTGTTGCGAGGGATAGACTTATTCTATGTTTTTTTCAAATACGAAAATTTTTCGTATCTATTGTCTTTTATATGAAAGCATTCGGAAAGTTATTTAAACTCGAAATAGTGAACAGCAGATTTTTTTTCAGTCGATATCGACTAAAAAAATATCATATTTTTAACTTGCGTATTTGAAGCTCAGTAAATTCAAGATGAGGGAATAAATGACGAAATCTTGAAAGACTTCCCTCTGTATTTAGTTAGTGGAGCTCATTTAAAAAAAATTGATGCTTCATTTTACATTAAATTTTGAAAATGAATTTTTTAAAAAAACGTGAAGCTTTTTGTCTTTTAAAAACATATTTCTAAGAAATTATCAGCGATTTGCTGGTTGTATTTTACAAATAAACTAAAAATGTTGGAATTAAGAGGGGAGCCAAAGAGGCCTGGTGATAAGATCTCAGTTTTGAAACTCGATTAAACCGAAGAAATGTCGCGTAAGCGGGTTTCGTGCATGTCAAACGTCCTCCCGCTGGTGTGGTGTAGAAGCTTGGAGTGGGGATGCCGCCTCAGGTGTCTACCTCGTCAATTTATCATGGCTATGAATTATGAGGTTCGTTCCCAAACAGCCCTCGTGTTGCTTTAGAATGGGGCGCTAATATAGCAATACTAAATTAAAATTAAAATTAAGAGATGATTTTAAGAATTTATAGAGAAGTGATTATATATAAGAATATAAGAATTTCTTCTTGTGGCTCAATAATCCAGTGATTGAAATCTAAAGAAAATGTTTGGGCCTTAGATTATTTGTTAGTTTTCATAGGAAGAATTTCATATACATGCTTATTTGAAAATAATTAGCCATTTTTTAAAAAGTTTCATCATTCTATTTCAATTTTGAATTACTTGAGAAAACGTCAGAATGCGAATAGCTGTATTAAAAACTGTTTTAGCATTGTATTGTAGTCAAACAATCTCTTCAAAGAAAGATGAACTATATCCATTTGACTGTGTGAAAAAGAAAAAAAATTTAATTTCTTTGCCTTCGATTGTCCAAAGAAGTATCTGCTCTTGTGTAATTTCACCATTTGACAAAAATAAACAAACGAAACCCCATTAGGGATTATAAGGGGGAAAAAACAATAAATAAAAAATACTGCAATTTTGACTTTTTAATAATGCCCTAATTGATGTTGTCTGCCTCTAAAATGGAAAGAGAAACTGCCTTCTATTATATTAAAAATTTAAGTATTGAATTTCCATTTGGGAACAAAATTATTTTTTCTGTCATTCTGAAGGTGAATAAATAATGAGGATTTTAACTAAAATGCCTTAGATGAATGTTTATCCAGAACTCCTATTGCGTTGCAACAAAAGTATGTAGATGAGACGTTGCTACACAAATAATCATATTCCCGCTCTCTTGGTGAGTGCAGAAATAATATGGAGTCGAGTTATCTTCACTCCGATGATGGGAAATATCTTCTAAGGGTGAGGGTTAATGCTATCCTTGATTAGGGGCTTATTGTAAGTTTCCGCCAATACTATTAGGATTATCAAGCATTCTGAAATTAAACTGAGTTTATTTATAATAGGTCATTTGTTTAAAGGAAAGCATTAACTATTTTATCAGCATTATAATTTTTTGCTTCTCTTCCTTAATTTCATTTTCATTTTGACTCTAACAGCTTTAAATTCTAAAGTAAGTATTGTTATACATATTGCGTCTTCTTTAATTGTTAGACTTCTACTTTATAATTTAAATCCAAAATATCCACAACTTATTGGAAATATTGTGTTAATTAGAACAAATATTATATCCTTAAAATATGTAGCTTTCTCAATTTCTCTGTTGTAAAAAAGTCCTTTTTGTCTTTTCTTCAATTTTAAAAGACCTAGTTTTGAATGTCTAAGAATTTCTTTTATTCTTTCCTGTCAAATAGTTTCAATTCGATGCTACCTTTTAATTCGTCGTTGAGAATTGCTTTTCAAAGAATGTTTTTTCTCTTTAATTATCTTTTTGGTGCTCAAAAGTTGAATCAATCCTTACAGAATTGCGTTTTGTGTCTCTCGTCCATCTTTTTACTTGGTTTCATTTTTATCTTTTATTTTCTATAGCTTCAAAATGCATGTAAGATAAATGTTTTTACTGTAGTGAAATCAATAACTTTTCATCATCCTGAAAAGAAAATTAAAGGTCACCAGAAGTGACAAACATCACAAAGAAAGAAGAAATGTTTAAATTCCTCTTCCTACTTCAAACTATTGCTTTTAAAGAATTCAAAATGATAAGATTTCAGACTTATTCATTAATGACAACCAATATATTGTACAATATATTATCAATAATACAGTATTGACGATAAGTACATCGTCAATACTGGGATATTTTCATCAGTTGTGATAAACACCTCCAATAAGATTTAACATACTTATCAACGAAAACAAACATACATACGTACAAAAATATACATACAGCATAGCAAAAAAAAAATGAAATTCTATAATTAAGAAAAATAAGAAATGTCTCAATAATGAATGAATAATAAAAACTAATATTAATATTAAAAATTAGCAATTAATTATATGCTTAAAATGGTAAATTTCTTATCTGAGTGTGATTAACTTCATTGATGAGAGTTGACGTAATCCAGATTTCACATGGTGTCTTTTATTTTCTCATTCCTTATTTTTTATTATTCCTACTCATGGCTATATTTTTAATCAGCCAATATGTGAATAATTTATTTTATGACGTGCAGTTAAGTCTCTTAACTGTACTTTTTGTGTATCTCATCACAAAAAAAATCGCACTCTATGATCTGAAAGACTATACTTTCTAATATTTTTAAACACGTATATGACAACTGAAAGGAATTGCCATATGATCGATGGTATATTTTTATTTCTCTACATCCGAATTTAATTGTATATGGCATTATTTTTTGCTTTTTAATAGGCTTTAATTTGTAATAATTTAAACGTTACATTCTAAATTTCATTTTTCTACATATCATTTTCTAATGTCTTTCTTGGCGAATATTTGCTTATCAATATATATATATATAGATTACATACACATTTTAATAGAATTAAAAATAGGAATTTTTTTCTATGAATCTTGAAATTAAAAATATATATTTAGCAGTACGAGCTGATTTCTGAAAGAAATTTAAAGATGGTTTAAATAAATTTATTCTTCATGAAGGATATTTTTATTATTTTCATAAAAGGCGAATGTAATTGAAAAGACATGCAAATGAATGCGAAGAATTTTAATTATATATGCTAAAGAATCAGTAGTAAAAAAGCCTAGAATTTAATAAGCATTTTGAAGATAAAGAAAATAACTGAAGGTTTTTTGCGTTTGTTGGTTTTTAAATTCCTCAGATAATAAGCCTCGTTTATCATGGATTTTTATTAAAATATTTTATTAAAAGTTATAAGTAAAAAAATTGCTAAAAATGTATTTAATTTCGGTTAATTTCTGTCACTCTATATGTTTTCCAACGCCTATTATCATTTTTAATATTTATCAGAATTTATAAAGAATTTCCTATGGTTGATGGTTTTATTGCAAAAAGTAGCCATAGATCACATGAACATTGAAATCTAGCATTTTCAATTTACGGAGAATTTCTTTATCTGGCAGATTATCTCATTTGACTACTAGCTACCTTTGGCGAGCAACTGGTTAGGTTGAAATAATAGTTTTATTTGATTTAAAATAGAAGTCTCTTAGACATAACTTTTACCCATTTTTGCTTCAACAAAATATTTTTAACCATAAAATTGTTGTGCATTCTTGTTGTTTTAATAGTTTTACATATGTTTTATTCATAAACCTTCTTAAAAAGGGACCATTTTCATGACAACATGTCCCTATTAAAATCATAATTGTCCCTTTCATTCATCTTCTAATTTTCGAGGTGCTGAAACTGAGCTTTTTTATTCGTCTTATAAATTTCACAAATATTAAGCAGAATTTTTCTTATAACTTCTCACGATGGGAAAAAATTACGCCATTAAATGTTTGATGAGACAATGAAGATGGTTTAAGTCTCAGGGCAAGAATGTTGTGTATTGTTGAAAATTAGTTTTTAAAAAATATTTTTTAAAAGACTGTTAAAAAAATTTTAAATTCACTCTATAACAAAATTGGTATTAGCCATCTTTTGGTACAGCCAATCTCTTACATTTTAAAAGGATGTAAAAATTAATTTTATGCTGCAATATTTTTGGAAATTATGGTGAAGAAAAACCCATCAAATATTAACTTAATTTTCAATTAATTAAAATTTCAGAAAAATTGTACAAAAGTGCACTTTTTTATCTTTAAAACTATATATGTGTCAAGTTTCGTAGCTCTAGGTTGAATGATCTGGCTTGTTGAGCTCCCACTTACGCATTCAGATATTTTCTCCTTTATTATCAGTTGAGATAAGATATGCAATCAACTTTCAAATATTTTCTAAAAGAAAAAAATATTTTACTTTTTTAAAAAAATTAGGGTTTTTGAAAAACATTAATAAAATTATTCTTTAGCATTTCTCAAACAGTCTGACACTTCATTACTGAAACATCAAACATTCAAAGAAATATTTGATTTATTTGAACTAGACACGAAATAGTAATTAATTAATTCTTTGACTTTCAGAAAAATAAACATGCTAAAAGAAAACTGATTAGGCTTAAGTTTCATCAATCAAAATTTAGCGCAAGGTGCGTTTATTTTATTTTACTTTATTTTGAAGCAACCTCTCACATATTTGTAAAAGGGGGGGTTTTTTTGTTGCTTTTTTTAACCAGATATCGGGATGAGAAATTGCAGGTTAAATAAACAGACCCTTGTCTTCTTGGTGGATATAGAAATGGTGTGGGGTTGAATTGCTTTCATTCCGATGACGAAAGATCTCGGAGTGAATTACTCTCTATTTCCAAATACTGCCACGATAACAATAATTTCTAATGCTTTTCTTGGCGAATATTTGCTTTTTAGAGTTTAATTCGCGTTAAACGGCACTTGTTTCGGCAAGATAGAAGCAACTCCTCAACGGTTTTGGTTACAAGCAGCAAGAAAAGTCAATGACTTTTAATTATAAATACTTTTATCTTTGCCTCCAATACTCATTATCACTGTAAACTGAATTGTCGGAGTTCTTGATATCAAGAGCTTAATATCTGAACGTCACTATTGCGAAAAATAAAGTAACATTGCAAATTTAATAACTTAGTGGTCAATGCAAAAGCGTAAAATAAAAAATTCTGAATTCGATAAATTACGCTTTGAAAATAAGGAACCAATTTTTAATATGCATTCAACAAAAAAAAACGAAGACTGTCAAGCTTATAGTGCACTTTTCATCACACAATTAACAGAAAATATTAAAACGTTAAATTATTCATATGGTAATAATGAATTCAAGTAAAGTTTAAGAAAGGTTGGCTGTTTTCTTCGTTTGATTTTAGCTGTTTTATAAAATGCATTCATAGTGAATTTTAAATTATTCAAAAATTGTGAACTGAATGAAATTCAACTTCTTCCGGCATTTAACGTAAAATGTTCGATTATTGGGAGTAAACAGAATTTTGTGCATTTTCTAAATTGTCTTTCCAAACCTAATACGTGATGATGAGGCCAAATCAACTAATTTATTTTATTTACAATTATTTTAAAAATGGGCATTTGCAAGTTTTCTTTTCCTTTTTTAATCAAAAAAACAAAGTTATTTCGAAATTTTTATTCAATAAGTGGAATATTTTGAAACCACATTCTGTCTTGAGGACTATCAGGAGCACAAATAGGCAAGTTTTGACAAACAGGCAGAAATGTTCATTTTTCCTAATGCGAGAGAATGAAAACGTTCAATAAATTAAAAATAACTCAATACTTAGGAGAATTTGTCTATAAATACTTCAATCACTAAATTTCAAAATATATTAAAATAAAAAAAAAACCTAAAACTCGAGCATTTGAAAAGGTGATTTTATTCCGTATTGATAAGACTTTGATGATAATCTATTTATAAATTTTAAACTAAAAATATTACTTTAATAAAACGTGTTATGTTTCTATGCAGAAGAAAATATTTTTCGCGCCATGAAAAAAACATTTTCGAATTCATTCAAATTTATTTTTAGACTCTTCATTAAAGGATAAAATTAATTTCTTCACAACCTATTCAATGGCTATTTTCTCATGTAAATTCAGCCCTTTGCTGTGCTTATCAAAGAACAAAGTTTCTATTCTCGTCCATTTTCTTGGAATCGAAGAAGCACCGAGTAAAAATATTTATTTAGATTGTGAGAAAATTGTCGAAAGAATTTTTAAAGAACTTAATTTAATCTTTAAAGGAGCACATTCGCACATG
The DNA here is from genome assembly GCA_026289955.1 of Argiope argentata. NCBI lineage: Eukaryota > Metazoa > Arthropoda > Arachnida > Araneae > Araneidae > Argiope > Argiope argentata. The sequence goes on from JAOUZG010040590.1 coordinate 740,353, forward strand.
TTATTCGACTGGTGATAAAAAAGATAATTTTTATCTCAGGAATAAATTGTACAAAATACCGTAATATAAAAGTCTAAAGCCTATCAAAGCTCAAACAGCAAGTAAGCTAAAAGAAAAATTTAGAAAAAGTAACGTGTAGTGGAAATTGAAGCAAGATGGTGATGTTAATTGTTGACCATTTTTAAAAGATTCAACTTTTGTAGTAAGCTGTTTTCCTTTTAACATATTATTATTATAACTTTTCTTGTATTGTACCTACTTGAGTAAAATTTTATTTTAAGAATTATTGATATTATTTTGTCATTTATATAAAAGGCGGCAAGAATCTCATTGCGTTCTAGTACTAAGGTAAGATGACAATCCCGATAGATATTTTTATTCTTAGAAGATATAAAATGTACGTTTTCTGGAATATTATGTAACCAAAGATTTATTGTATTTAAAACTCTACCCCTTCGTAAATTTATATAGCTTAAAATCGATGTTCTTTATAATCAAAAATTGAACAAAAAATTCCCTGCTAAGTTTGAGCATCATTTGACCATAATTTGAAACATTCCATCCTTGTTTCTTGATGGAGGATTAAATAGATTTCATGTAGAAGCATGTAGATAGCATGTAGAAGCTGCACCATATTTTCTTATGAAGTTTCAGAAATATCAGAAAACATAATTATTGCAGAAATATCAGGAAGCAAAGCAAAGCTACATAATAATGTTTTTTTTTGGTTTTTTGGCATCTCGAACCTTTTGTTTTTCTTTCATTGGATGTTTTAGTTGTATTTAATTTGGAACTAGCATATCTTTCAAAGGCAAGATTGTTACATCTAATTACCTTCAAGTTCATGTGACCTACAGTATGATATAGTTAGTGGATTATGCTGATCAAGATAATTGTAAAAAATAATGAATGCTCATGAACATCAAACAGAAAACAATATGAAGCCTTTGAAACAAGAGAGCAAAGCCTCACTATCCTGTGTCAGTCATCTTGACCTGGGCGGTAAAAGATAAAGACTTTAATTTTTTGGTAAAATTAACATGAATAAGATATAAATAAACAGTGATGATTTAAAAAAATTCATCGGTTAAAGAGGCCATGTATAACAAAAAATAACCAACATTCCTTCAGAGTTAGAGAGATCTTATGTTGCAAATGATGAAAATTAACCTTCAAAACACACGAGAATCATCTAACAAACAACGAAATGGATTCGTTTGGATAAGGATTCATTGTGTGAAATTTTAGAGTCTGGAAGTGTGGAGCTCAAGCAACATCCATAAAGAGTTGAAGTTTGAATAATGTGAATATAAAAATATGAGGAATAACAGATACCAATTTCAGTTTCACAGAAAATCTGTCGTTTATATGACAGGGGGCACATTAAGTCAGTCTGAGAACCTAAGTTCACGTGTTAGTTTGATACAGAACTTCAGAGAAGGGAACACTTGACTGGAGGTTACCTCCTGCCTCTAATATAGTCCAACTTAAAGAGTCTATTCCTAAACAGACGTTTTGAGGCAGTATGATGAAATCTAGTCTTGGCCTCATTGAATCCAAACATACCATAGCATACTTAAATAGTCTATCTATAATTTCAAACAGGATATTAAAATTACAACAAAAAATCACTTTCTGTGATCATTAATGTAAGATCAAGCCTCTTCAACATTCTGTTTTCTGATTATTTGTCTTATAAGTACGATACTATGCTTCTGAAATAATATTACTTTAACTATTTACTTTGAAGAAACGTCAGGCTTAGTTTTTATGAGTGGGGAAAAGAAAGCTTTCTATCCTTGAGTGATTTAAAGATAAAGAATTCAAAACCCTATTCCATCAAAGATATCTAATGAGAAAGTATTGGTGGATATCAAATGTCCTCTCATTGGGTTATCATGTATGAAAGCGCAATGAAGATATTAACTCAAATATCGTCCTTACCTCTCGATCACTATTCATTATTTCTAAGTCCCACCTGAATTCCACTCATGTAGTTTCAAAAGAGTCCAGAATGATAGAAGCAATTCATTCAGATCATAAATTATTAATCAATAATAATACGTGGGTGAAAATCAACTTCTGTAATTTTTTAGAAATTAATTTTACTCAAATGAACAAAAAAAAACTTTAAATTTGTATATCGAGAAGTATTCGAGAGACTCCGCAAAGGATCTTTAAATGTCTCACGTCTTTCCACTGTAAATGACCTTTGAATTAACATCCTAACCTTCTTAATGATCGGTACAATGAATGTCTGTAATTTATTATTAAGTACTCATTTCAGAGAATGAATAGTAATCTTATTTCGTTAAAGCAGAATTTTAGTATCTTTTCTCAAACAGCATAATGAATTTCTGCCCGAATTTGAATTAAATTGTAATCAAGCTTCGAGTAGCTGAGATTATCTGAAAGATTATAGAGCAAGGTCAGAAAATTTTTTAATGAAATTGGTGCATTTTTGAGCTCGGTGTATTGAATTCTAACTCTAACTAAGGTATTTTTGAAACAACTGCAAGAATTATTAAATTATTATCTTTCACATACAATAATGAGTAAATTCCTGCCTTCTTGAGAAAAGAAAGCAAATAAAAACTTCCAATTATGAGTATGCGTTCTAGTCATCAAACTATAACACGATTGCATACTTTCAAACTACCTCCCAAAAGTTTAAAATTATTTCATTCAGTAAACTGAGTAATTTCTTATATATAAAAAGGAGCTCTCATAGTACTATCTCTTAATAGTTTTTTTTAAATTTTATCATTAAATAACCGAATTCGTTTGTATTATTTTTAATAAAATTAGCCCTTTGACCTTTAAGCATAAAATTTGTTTTTTGCTTTTAGAAGATTTAAAACATAAATATTCATTAAATACACTGGATCAAATAATTAGAAGATTACAGTGATTTGCCCGGTATATTTCATATGTAAGAAAATAAAAAACAAAAATTTCATTCTAATGAAATCAATAAAAATGTCAATTCGAATGATGAATTGCTTCAATTCCATAAATATTTCACTTTATGCAATCTTTTTAACCAGATAACATTCATTAAAAATCCTAGTAACACAAAAATTATTTAAAGACTTTCAATTGTTTAAAGAACAAAAGCTAGATCCTGAAAGAAAAAGCATTCCCCCCTTTATCTTCCCTTGTAGCCCCTCCCCTTCGTAAAAGAAAAGATAACACAAATAGGTCTTAGTAATACCTATAAATGGATATACTGGCAGCTTGTAGCCTTTTCCAGTAAAACGACATATTAAGTAGCAATATTAAAAGAACATTATGAATGACAGGATTAAAAGGACGCAATGACAGATTAGTAAGCTCTTTACTACAGAGACCTGCAAGTTTAAAATCTAGATTTCTTCTAAATAAGATACGTGCACATGAATCTCATGCACTTTAAATCTGACGTCAGAGCCTAACGTGCTCTCACTAGTGTGGTGCGAAACTTTAGAGAGGGAGTGACGGCTCAAGTTTGTCTTGGCATCTAACCGTTATCTAAAATTATTTATTCCATTCCAAAATAGCCCTTACGTTGCTTTTGAAGGAGACGTAAATGCAGTAAACTGAACCATAATTATTTAAATAAAAAAAATACTGTACCAATTTTTAAAATGCATCGAAAAATATAAAGTAACTTTCTCCTAACCTCATACAGGATCTTAACAACATACATATTGCCTTGAAAATTTGTGAAAGTGCATAATTACAAATTTTCCAGACAATCTGTAAGGGAAAAGGAGAAATACTTTTATACCTTTTAGTTTGTTTTAAGAATATCGTACATCGAAGTTTTGATTTTAATAATTATTTTCTACTTTTTAGTCTTGTGTGTGAAATTTTGCATTCAACTGTAAACTAGCTTCCCGATGAGTAAACGACTTTGAATAGCATCAGTAATCAGCAATCAAATATTTTAATCGATTGCAAACTTTTCACCACAGAAATGAAAGCTGATTAATAATGCATCGTCTCACCTTTCTGAGCTATATTTAAAATTCCAAGTCTCTAGTTCAGCAGGAAAGTAATTTAAAATAAATTGCAGAATTTCCATCGAACAAACAGATAGAGCAGAAAGTAGAATTAATAAAAACATATTAATAATTAATAAAAATAAGCCAAATAGTTTAGGATCCTCAAAAATCAGATATATCTTGGAAAATGGAAATAACTCTTCCTTACAGAAATACATAGACAAATTTTTCTTCAAATTTCTTAGCTGAATTATTTGTTTCATGAGATCAATTGAACTGTTAAAAAGCTTATTACAAAATTATTTTAAATGAAGGAACAGAAATCAGAAACGCCTAGTAACTTTTCTTGATTCCATAAGCTTTTAAACCTTTCAGCAAAGAATTATTTCCGTCTATCACTTGCTTAATCTCAAACAGCTTACGATACATTCAATTTTAACACTACTTTTGTAACTGATTTCTCAAATTCTTATTTAAATATCTAGAAAAGTCACATACTAAACAATCACGATTATTTTATACTCTACTTTATTTTCATAATCTCAACATATTGTCCTCATACAATTCAATGTCAATTTGTATTCTCTTAAAGCTCAAATACGCCTTTATTTGCAAAATATTAGTCTTAAATTTCAAAAGAATGTTCATTTGGCCCATAGAAGTTGTGCTTTGGAAAGATATATTTCTAAGATAGTATTCTTTCTGGAATTAAGCTACACATATTTAATAAATATTTAGTGAAAATACAAAGATACCCAACTATCTTTTAGTACGAGTATGATCGGTTTTAATTTCTCGAAAAGTTTAGTGCAATAGAAATCAATAAAATATATCTTAGTTTCATATTGAAATTGTTCTATCAAAGTACTGGTGGCTAACATAAGCTAAATTTATCCCTTTTTAAGGAATATGCAACCACAGTTTATAATAGGATTTAGTTATGAAAATGTAATAAATGAATATATAGAGAAAAACAAATTTTATGATATCGTGAAAACTTAATCGTGAGTCCAACTTAAAGAGTTTATTCCTAAAAAGACGTTTTGATGCAGTATGATGAATTAATTCACTATGAATTCGTTCGTTCTTTAATTCACTAATTCACTATGAATAGTTACCGTCGTAGCTTGATGGTAAGTTCTCGGGATTGAGGGCTTCAAATTCGAAACTGTGTTCCACTAAATATCAGCCATTTATGTAGTCCTTGTGCGCCTTAAATCTGAATCGCGGGTCAAATGCTCTCCTGCTAAGGTTGTCCGGAAGTTTGTAAAGTACAGATATTGTATTCTAATCTGGCCACAATTCAAAATGACGACGTCAGCCTAAAAACAGTCTTTGCATTGCATCAAAATTAGTCTAGAATTTAACTAACTAACTAAGCTAAGCTGATCATTTTGGATAATTTAATAGCTGGTTAATGAAATATTTTACTTGCAACCCTTTTAATTTGAAGTCTAATTTTCAAATACTTTTAATATATTTTTTATACTCATTAATACTCAGTTACGTAAATTTCATTAAATCTTAATATAAATCCAGAAAAGAGTTAATTAAAGTATTGAGCTTATTATCAGATAATTATATCTGAATTATGTATTTTTGAAAATTAATAATTAAAATTCCCTTCTAGATTTTTTTTCATTTTAAAAAGTATTTAAAGTAAAAGCTCTTATTACTTTTTTGGTAACTGAGACCCAGCACTTCCTCCATTGATTTTATTCCCGAAAATACTGTAAATAAAAATGTTAATATTATCGAAATCAGTTGGTAAGATCTAAAAAAATTAAGTCCCTCTGATAATTAGAGTAATGTCTAACAATTTTAATAAATAAAATACAAACTTTATACTAAATAATTTATCTATCTACATCTATTTAATTTCAGTTTAAAAATAAAAAATGAAAGCTTATTCGGTCGGAAAAGCAAAACAGGGCACAAATTCAGCTATGGTTAAAGATTATTCTAATCTGAAAATAAACATTTAGATTATTTTTGCAGCATATAAATATTTTGGCTCTGTTTATATGAATTATAAGCAATACCAAAGTAACACTGCTACTTTTGTTTCATTGTTTCCAATTTCTATAAATAACAGTTCATGTATATAAAAAAGTAGTTAATTTGTAATCTATAAAGAAAAACTTCTAACCTATACAATACATTTAGATACTCCTTTTTACGATATTGCCGAAAAACGGCACCGTAGTTTTGTACAAAAGATTTAATCTTCCATACAAGATTCCCAATTGAAAAGGGATCTAAATACCAGACAGCTTCCTATCCGTCACAACATAATGTTTGATTGACAGCCAAACTGGCGAAAGGTAATTGCGATTGTAAATTTATGAGCCATAAACGACTCCGCATCGGCTATACAGCTTCCGGTGGTGGACTTCAAATTTTACGACCCGATAAAATAACGACGAAAAAGAAGATTTAGAAGAAAAATCGCGGCAACTTATTACTTCTGACACAAATTAAGATGAGTGAGGATTGCTTGTTGCAAGGATCAAAGAGATTAAATGCCCGGCACGCGTTTTGGAAGGGAAATTTGTTGTGTGAAGGACATGAGGAAGAAGAGAAATCTTCTGATTATTTTCTATTCGAAATACAAGCAAAACAAATATGGCTAACGGGAAAGTATATATTATATCATTGTGAATAGATAACAGTGCCAAAACTGTATTTAAATTATTTAATCGTACAAGAATCGATGCTGCCAACATTCTTACTAAATATTTTTCATTAATTCCTCTTAACCTTCAACAGCAGATTATTTTGAATTCTTTTTAAAAATTTTGCTTAATATAAAAGGTTGCAGGTTCAACTGTTTATTAATAAAAAAATCGCTTTATGCAAAAATTATTTTATTAGTATAGAAATATTTGTCTAATATAAAAGTAGAATTATTTTATGTACTTATTTTATCGTTTTATTTTAATATTTGCGACATTAAATTAAGAAAACTTCATTTTAATGGATTTATAAAACTAAAGTCGTTTTCAAATACCATCGCAGCATTCAGATTATAAATTAAAGCATTCTTCCTTTTTATGCAAAAGCAAGTAATATAAAAAACAATTTTTTAAAATCAAATCCAACTTCGGTTATTAGGAAAAATTTAGATAATTAAGAAAATTTTTATTTTAGTTACTTTTTATTAAATAATTACAATTCTTTTTATTCTCATGTGTCGCTTTACAGCGGAAGAAGGGGTGCAGTAGCTTCTGTGGGTATGGATCCCTGAAAACCCGAGGGTAGATGTCTGACTTCTTTCTCACTCACGTCACAGACCCTTTTTACTGGGTGGTTTTCATTTATGAATTTATTCATTCATCCACAGATCGTAATTTACATCTCAAACAAAGAACGATCACCTCTGACCCAGGACCCCCCTCAGTGGTATTACTCACCACATGGAAAACTTTGTGACCACGACAGATTTTTTATCCGCCACATACAGTGAGACTTCAGCTGACGGGTTTAAACTCGTAGCGCAAATATTTAATCAAAAAAATAATACTAGCATTGAATTTTCAACGCCAATTGAGGATTCAAAGTCAATTGTGGCAACACAAAATGCGGGAAATTTCTACGCCAGTTAGGATAACGAAATACAGATTAGAAATTTCTAATTTTCCTTTTTCTGTAGTATTTTAATACGAAAGTACTTGAAAATGAATCGGGAAAATCGATTAATTAACAATGTTTAATTTTAAATGCTTCAAACATTATGAAAATAAACAGAATCGTTTAACATAATCGGTCGAAAAGATGTAAAGTCTAGCCACATTAGTGTGAGAAAAAACAAACTGAATTCGTTACTTATTTGGCAGTCGGGAAATGAAGACTTTTGGCGAGAAAGTTTTTCATTAATTAATAAAAAACTAATTAATTAATATTTGAAAAAACTGTATAACATCAAAGGTCATAGACTACAAGTTTTAAAAAATTTACTTGAATTTAATTGGATAAATAAAAAGTATTTTATTAACGATTGGAAATGTGAACAATATATGTGTGTGTGTGTGTGTGTGTGTGTGTGTGTGTGTGTGTGTGTGTGT
>JAOUZG010040590.1:748412-792004 GCA_026289955.1 Argiope argentata
TGTGTGTGTGTGTGTGTGTGTGTGTGTGTGTGTGTGTGTGTGTGTGTAATATTGTAATTCTTCCATGTATAATAAATTTATTTTTAAGCGAAACTCAATGTTCACTTTCATCCAGTTATATGTGCTCTTTTATACTTTTCTAACAAATAAAAAAATCTGGAAACAAATTAGATTAATAAATCAAAAAAATAATTCCATCTTTTGGAAATTCATGAATGTATTATGAAATAAATTTGATCATTGCCTATCAAATAAATTCGATGGTAATGCTTTTAATGTGATTCTTTTCCCAAATAAAATTCAGTTTTCAAAATATTTATTTGTTTTATAAAAGTAATCAGCAATTAATTCATTCAAACTGTTACAAATTCATAATATGAAATCTAGCGTTACACTGACTTATGTTCATTTTTAACTGCAACGATTATAAGCCCTCAACAAATAAATAATAATAAGTAATAATGAAATATCCATTACATTACTGTAAAATTTAAATTCTAAAGAAAGTTCTTATTTAGAATATGTTATTGTTCATTGATATTTATTCAGATTATAATTTTTATCTAGTTATAATTCAAGTGTTAAAATCATTGAATATTGTTAAGCTCTTTAAAATTGCTGGTATTTTAAACCTTGAATAATATAATTATTAAATTAAAATAAACAGATGTCGAATCATTGGATTAAGATGAATAAAAGAATAAATAACAACTTCCCCAACAATTTGTTTACAGAAATATTTCAACATCTTCGTTCTTGTTATCGGGCATTTCTAACTTGTTTATGATAATAGGCTTGTTTCCAACGAACGACTTATGCAAGTAAAGAGGTTCTACAGTAAAAAAAAAAGAATTGTGCTTTTAATTCGGTATTCGGAAATCAATAAATAAAACATGAAACATTTTGTTTGAAATTTGAAACGTTCCTAGCCCGGAGAGTGCATTATATATACCTTATTTTCGTGAATTTTATTAATTAAGATTATATTTGAGAGAGGAAACTAATTTTACAAGGCGTAATGATTCCTAATCGCATTATTATTCTATCATCCATGAATTTTGGATAATTTGATAACTTATTTAACAAATTGTCATTTACTACATTTTTTTTTATTTCAAAGATAAATTTACTTATAGATTAACTAATTAAATAACAAAAGTTTAGTACGAAATTTAATTTTCAATTATTTTTCTACATTCTTTTCACTCATTTAAATAGAACTAAACAACTTTAGATGGAAAACGAAAATCATGTAGAATATAATTAATTAATTATGCGAGTTAAGCTAACAACTGTTACGATGGAACTGTTAAAAAAATTGAAATTTAAAATTTGAATTTCAATTTTTTAAATCCTTATTTAATAGGAGGTGTTTTTTTAAGTACGCTTGTTTGAGGGTTATTGAGTTTCTTGATGTTTAAAATCGCTGCTTTTATTATAGCTTCTGAAATAAGAACAAAACAAAGCGTATCTTCGGGGGCGGGGGGGGATTCACCTTTCGGGAATTTAAGAATAAGTGCCCTGCATGATAAAAACCATTTCGTTTGGTGTATATTATGCATAATATTTTGTCATTAATTTCAAATTTGTGTACTATAAACATGAGTTTATGCTGTTTTAATATACAACTCATATATATATATTTGCTTTTCAAGCAATTATACCATATTTTTCAAATATGGGTTAACTATAAGTTTTAGACATTTAAGATTGATCATCAATTTAAACTTTCAAATGAATGAACTTGAAGAATGCACGAGCAAACAAATAAATTTAAATTTAATTAACTTTTTTGTACTCAATAAAAAAATATTTTATGTTTTCGTGATTAACAACATAGATAGAAATAACATTCATAAACTGTTACGTTGTGTTAACTAGAAAATGCAAACTTCGAAAAAATTGATTTCACAGACAAGATTACAACGAATACAAATCCTTTATATCAAAAAAGTAAATCAACTACACATAACGAATTAGTTTCTGTTATTCCAGTGTATATATATATATATATATATATATATATATATATATATATATATGCTTGCAATTGTAGTTATAGCAGAAGCAAAATTAAATATTTTCATTCGTTGTTACTTAAACTTGCAATATTTTCTTTTTCAAAAAAAGTAAAATTATTTTTTTTTACTTCTTGAGAAATTGGATTGAAAAAACACATACAAAAGCTTTATATTCATTTATCTTTGACCAAAGATTAGATTTTTAAAAAATCAATTTTGCAAAAATTCATTTCTCTTGACTGTTAAGAATGTTGCACCTAATAGAACATTCTTAAAGCAGAAATGAGGAAATTTCTTAGTCTCTTTCTGATAACGAAAAAAAAACAGACAATGCCTTTTACTTGGAAATAAATTGCTTTTTCAGAAATCTTATTTTTACTAATTTTGATTTTGAAAATATTAGCTGCAAAAATACTCGTAAACTGTTGTTTGTCATTTTCCGTTGTACTTGTCTAATTTATGAAAGGAAGGAATCGTATTTCTAGATTGAAAGATCATTCAAAGCATTGTTTTGTGAAGAAGTTGTATCACATATTGGATTGGTAAATTAAAAATAATAAAGTATTGTTTTTGAAAATATTGCATGAGTATCATACATGCAGTTCACTTGCCAAATACATTAAATCCTTAAAACATAAAGATGAGAAAAGAGATAAGATTATATATTTTGTTTTTTAAAAAATCCATTTCAAAATAACAATTTAAATAAATATTGTAAAATGTATTATTGCAGATTTCGCTTTAATGAATCATATCTTTATTCTATATTCTTATTTCAACTCTATCTGTAGGACTATGAATACAATCTACATTTTTTTAAGATTTAGTGGCCAATTTTCGAAAGATTTTCTAGTAGTAAGGACATGAAATTTTGTTTTTATTAAAGTCGTATTTAAATTGTATGACATTTATTTTCGATCTTTCCAATTTTCTTCAAACTATTTTCAAGAAATTTAATATTATCCCTGTAACTGCTACTTTCCTGTTAAGAGGAGATCTCTAATGGAATTATTGAGAAAAATCCTGATGAGTCTTTTAAACATTATTAAATAGCGACGGAATATTTAAAACCTGTTAAATTCTTTTTAACAGGTTTTAAATACTGCAACAATCATCAGGAGAAAAAAAATTGAATTCCTTTTTAATGTAACTCGATAATGGAAAAATTCAATCACTAGGCAAATAGCTATGATCACCAAACATTTCAATAGTTCAGCTTTTATTTCTGAACACACTGAAACATTGGGAATGCAGTACATACTGCGTTGGCAGATTTATAAAATCAGTTCAGTAAATTGTCCTTTAAAATAATAAATATTTTTTTCAATTGTCGATATTTTTTTTTCATTTATGGTTCTGATCCTTATTGTTGCGAAAACGTATTATGAATGTAGAAGTATATTAAAGGACTGTAGTATATGTAGAAGTATATCAATTACTTTGACATTAAAAGACAATGCAAAATTTGAAAAATGGTATTAACAAATCTGGCTTATTAATGTCTCATATAATAGCAAATCTGATTACGAAAGAAAAATTACTTACGAAATTCCAATTTTAAGAATAAATAAGCTATGAAATTATAAATTTATTTACACACATATTTGTCTTCGTACCATTAAAATTCAAAACAATTATCGAATGTGGTAATCATATTACAGTTTTAATCTTGTGTGGTGAGTGAAATAAATCTTTAAAAGCTAAATGTTTGCAGCGTACAGATAGTAAACAAAAAATCCGTACGTAATATGTGTACGTAATATTTTACAAATAAAAAATGCTGGTAACAATTAAATATCGTCTCCTAATTTTCAAAACTGCATTATGTAATTTATTCAAATTAAAATCCTTTTGTTTAAATTTCCAATTTTGGAGTTACGCATGATATATTTTACGACAATCCTTGTAATTTAGTTAGTTGAGGTGGAAGACACCTGAGGCGGCAACCCTTCCCCTTCTCCAAATATTTCTATCATATTAACGGAAGAGAACGACAGATTTAACGCACACTAGTCTATTTAAATTGCAGATCTACATGGAAATGGATAATCTGTATGAATAACGTATCTGTAATGAATCCATGAATCAGTAAACATCCACGACCTTGGCAACTATTTAAAAGCAGACAAACAGAAACGGACTAAAGATCTCTGAATCAATTGGATTTCTATTTGTTACAGTTTAACTCGTCAATCCATTGGTTAAGCAACCATACATTTGTCAATATTTACCATGATATTTTCCAAATATTGTATGACATTAGTGGTGACAGTTTTATTTATTGAGAATTGATATCCAGTTCCACGATAGAGTTTTTAATTCTTTATATTATACAAATTTTGTGATTGATCTTCTATTTTTTACGACTTTCTTTCTTTCGTTTTTTCTCCTCTCGTCCTCTCTCTCTCTCTCTCTTTTATCCTTTATTTTTGAGCTGAATGAAAGTGGAGCACTTCATTCATTAAACTTGTTCATGAATTTGTTTACTAAAATATTTTTCAACTAAGCTATCCTATAATCTGATCAAATCTTCAGTAGACAGCTATTTACGGAACAAAAACTCATTATTTGTTGTTGATCTTTCCGTCGCTAGAGAGATTGTTTTCTTTCCACCAGACTTATTTTCTTGTAACGAACGGGTAAGTTTTAAAGTTATTAGCTATTTCATTCTATTGCTGAAATCCATGTATGAATAGTAAGAAATTTTTATTTCGGAGACTTAAAATAAATACACCGAAACTTAATTATTAATAAATAGAAAATTTCATAAAATCAAGGGTAACTTATGAAATATTGCTATACTTAAAATTAATATCTAAAATTTCACCTTTAAACAAAATATTTCTTCGCAATACAGCGTACATTTCTTGTCTTTATTTATTTGAATAATAAACACCGACAAACATGAAATATTTTATATAAATTTAAATGCTTTTAGCTATTGTTGTGAGAAATAGCATTTCTTGGATTAATAATTTTTTTAAAAAGTAAGGAATTTTTAAAGGCAAGAAAAATTATAAACACTGGTATTTTAATTTTTGAAATCAATTCCTTAAATAAATGTCTATTTCTCGACAATAAATATGCCCTGAATGAAGAACTAGTGTGTGTGTGTGTGTGCGCGCGCGCGTGTGCGCGTGTGTGTGGCGGATTAGAAAGGGTTCAACAATTGAAGATTCAACAAATTTTCTAGACTGGATCTTTGCATTGTATGTATTTCTTTGTAATACATACAATGCTTCTTTTTCGTATACGAAAGGGTAAAAATAACACAAATTATTATTAGTTTCAGTTTTCTAAATTGTTTCATTTTTCGAAAATTCTTGAAAAATCAAAATACTTAACATTTTAAAATGTTATTTAAAAAAAATGAAAGCTATAATTTCAATAGTTTGTATCAAGTAATAAATCTGGATAAATTAACTATAAAATTTGATTTTTGGAACAGGTTGGGGAAAAAGTTTTCTAAATTGAACTACAGATATCAGTTAAAATACTAACCTACCAAAAGAAATTATTTCTATTAGTACAGTTTCAAAGCTTTCCATGGTATTGTTAAATAAACTCTTCTTATCCTCCATCGTTAATTTCTTCAAAGAATTTTAAAAGTATTTTTTTATCCTATCAAGACTCTGAAAGATGATAAGATAGAATTAAAAAAAATTAAAGCAAAACGAATTTTTTTTAATGGTGAGAGGAAGCAGAAATTAATTTGGGAAACTAGATGGAGACACAGATAAACCGTCAGCTGCTCATTCAATTTGGATAATGATTTCCCATTAATTTGGTGTTAACTTAAGCTCGAAATTACCTCGTTTGAATTATTACCACTAACTGAGCTTATCGCATTTAATTTCTACGGTGTCTGATCAAATCAAACTGACTCGGGCAGGAAGTTAAATAATTTCGTTATCTTGGCTTCTTCGGAGCTTTTAATTTTATTCAGAAACGTTTATTTTCAAAAGAATGAAAAGAGGAAAATATTAGTTGACTTTCTATCAGATATTTTGAGAAACAGTTTAATTGCTCATGATTGAAAATTAACTCTATTCTTTGAAATTATTCATAAAACAAAATATTAAATTATTGACTATAATCGTTTAAAAAATTGTGTATTTCCGTAAAAACTATTTTTATAGTGTGAGAAAGATTTTTCAATTATAAACATTTTGTTTTTATTTTATAATTATTTTCCAACCAAAACTACATTTTTCCTGAGTTATAAACTCCAAACGAAACAAGTGCCTATCTAAGATAAAATATCAATGAAAATGATGCTAATTCAGCTTCAAAATAACCAAGGGATGATAAAATAGGCTTATGTGTGAAATTCGCAAAGGAATTCTTCCCTCCACTGCCCTATTTTGGCATCCAGAGAAGACTAAATTGCCTCAGTTTCAATTGAAATTTGAAACTGAGGCAGTGAGGACCGACAGCAGCCACGTCTCGATCCTCTCTGTGTAAAATGGAAAATATGTCCCATCCCCTCACCCGACTCCTCCCTTTCCCAGTATTATTATGGCTGCCAAAGCAGCGAGAACCTACTTACTTAATAGCATTATCCTCCACAATCTCGTAGTATTTATTTATGAAAAGTTACTTATTTATGTAACATGATGTGAGACTTATAAAAAATACCTGTTTGCCTTAAATCAATGAAAATCCTAAGTTTTAAGACAAATTTAAAGGAATAAGTTTCGGAAAATTTCATAAACTGCAAAAAAGGGGATGTAAAAATGTGTTTCATTTCATTTTTGAACTTGCAAACTATGCCATTTCAAAACTAAATATCTCTGAAAAATTGTTCATCATATACAAGAATACTATATCTTTCATCCAAAATATGTGATTATTTTACATTCATTGCAATGTGGCATAAGCCAAACAAGCAGCCTTATGAGTTTCTGGAATTAGGGAAATTTTCAAATGCTTATTTAAAATGCATTGTTACATAAAGTGATAAAATTTCTCTCGTGAATGCATATCAGCTATATAAACACTTCATAATACCAGCAATCAACAAATGTTTTCATTTATTTACTTTTATCTTTTGCTTATTTTTATTTTTTATTTATTTAATTTATTTTTATTTTATTTTTTCTATTTTTATTTAAATATATATTTGATTTTGAGCTTCCAAGAATGCATGTAGACGATAAAAACAAGAATTATTAATTACTGATGAGCAAAAGAGTTCTAACAATACATAGTGCTCTAAAAATGTGCAGAGCTTTTGAATAATTATTCATAAACAATTAATGAAGTACATCAAAGTTTCGAGATGTTAATGAAGAGTTTTTTCAGCTATTAAAGGTTTCCCGGTTCGAAATAATTAATATAATAAACTTCCGTTGTTAACTTAAAGGATATCTTCATAAAAAAAGGCTTAATCAATCTTCACTATTCTACAACTGATAACACTCATTTGATAAAGAAATACCATATGAACATATCTAATTGTTAAATGTATAGAGTAGTTTGTCAGTGTATGAATATTTTTAGAATAACATAATTTGAGGATCTTTACCTGATTTTAAAGTACTTATACATTAAGTTACGCTTTTAAGAGATACTTAAGATAAAAGAAAGGTATTACAAATAAAGCGCAATGATGCATTATTATGAAGAGTGAAATGCCTATATTGGTAGGATTGTGCAGATGGTTAAAACAAGAAACAAAACTGTATTGAACTTCCTACTGATCGATCTCATATTGATGGATTTGTTTGTTCTTGTCTTCTATACATGAGATAAAATTTATAGTTTCAAATTAGATAAATAAATTCATTGAAACCTTTTATTAATCGAGAATGAGCTCCTTTTGCGCTGTCTACAACTTCAAGGGAAGGTTTTATGAACAGCCTCTGGTGAATAACATACAAGACTTCGTAAGCTTTCAATAACTGGCAAAATTCTACATTTTATTAATATGTTGTAAAAATTAGTTCGTAAATTTCGAACATTTAATGCACGTTGTTTATCATTTATAAGTTATTCGACTTTTGTGGATATTATTTGAAACATTTTGTATCCCAGGCATTTTGTTCCTTTACTTTTGCCCCAGATTAATCGTGATTTTTTAATCTAGTAGTTGCATACACAGCTTTTTATGCTACTTATAAAGTTTTAAAATATTTTCTTCGGACAAAAGAATTATTTTGTCTTGCAGAAACCTTTTGCAATTTTCATATAAAAAGTTAAAAAAAATATATATAAATGTTGTCTTCGAAAAGTTTCAACTCTCATATATTTGTATTGCAAAGGTTTTTCTTAGCATAGTTTAGGTATTAAAGAAAACTCTAAAAATATTCCATGGTGTTATTTCTTAATTAAAAAAGTTTCTTCTAAATTTCATTAAAGGTTGTACTATTTAAAAAACTTATCCAGCTAGGGAAAAAGTATTTTGGGACCTTTTCTTCACCCACAACATAATTTAAAGACTTGAAATGCAGAATATTTTCCAGTTTTCTTTCAGATAGCAATCTGGTTTTTGTACAATGCAAAATCTTTCATTTCCACGAATTATTTTTATCACTCATATGAGCATTATTACTAAAAGTCTCCAGAAAATAATTCAGTTAATTTCACTTTATTTCCATGTAAATAATTAAATATTTAAGACAATTCGACACCATCTCATATGTTCTACTCAACAAATGAAATGTTTTGAGATTTTCAAATGAAAATATTATTTTACATAAAACTAAGCCTTCATTTTCATTCTATATATTAGTATGAGAGATGTCAAAAAATCCTTTTAATATTCCGAAAATATTTTCAATTGTGAAATACTGTTTAAATTTGCATGTTCCTCCACAAGAATTGATGGGAAGCGATAGCCTGTTGATAAATTTTCGGCTTCACCACCGAGGGATCTTAGTTCGAAAACTGCCGCGCAAGTAGGTCTGCTGAACACTAAATCCTACGGGAACAAGTGACTGCCGCTAGTGTAACGCGGAAGCTTGGGAAGGGAGTACCAGTCTCAGTGAAATTCTTATCATTTGTATGCGGTTCAAAATTACGAGATCAGTCTCAAAATAGCTCTAGTGTTGCATTAAAAAGCCCGATGTTAAACCTTTGCACTCGGAAAACTAATTCGATGTATAATTATTCAATATACAAGAGCTGGTTCAAA
Source organism: Argiope argentata (assembly GCA_026289955.1). Classification (NCBI taxonomy): domain Eukaryota; kingdom Metazoa; phylum Arthropoda; class Arachnida; order Araneae; family Araneidae; genus Argiope; species Argiope argentata. The sequence goes on from JAOUZG010040590.1 coordinate 757,569, forward strand.
TGTGTGTGTGTGCGTGTGTTTAAAATCGAATTTCTCCGTCTTTTTACCATTCTGTAAATATTTTCAATAATCAAAATTGAAAAATAAATAAATAAAACGTCAAAATGATGCACCGTCTTGAATGGTGACGAAGAGGTACCATCAAATGCAAAGGGTTAATATAACTAAATCCAAAGTTATAGAAATTGAAAAAGTTAATGAGTATGTACTTTTACTTTAAGTAAATAGATCATTTTGATTAATCAATTTGAAAAACTTTAATATAAATTATAGTGCATTTTCAATTAATTTAGTTAAATATGTTGCCATTTTCTTCAATTAGCACAAATCTATATCTCTCCTAAAACGCAGAGTGGCGTTAACTGAATTGATTCAAATGAGCTGTCTTTTCATTAAAACAAAACATTTTTGTGAAATATCTTTTTTAAACATTATATATATAAAAAAGTTTTTTTTTTGACGTTACAATCCGCTTTAATACCTTTCGGTCTCTTTCACTCGGTTTCTCCTTCCATCCACTATTTCGATTCGTGGAGCTTTTCCCGGAATTCACATAATTTATGAATTTAGTGAAGAAACACTGAGTATAATTGAAATTGTTCTACTTTGTTATTTGGGTGTTAATTGAAATTGATTAAAATTGGATTTTTGGCAACAAAGCCGTTATTCCCTAATACCATAAAAGATGCTATCAATTAATGTAAAAAAAACTTCAGAGGTTGAAGAAGGAACTAAAGCTAAAGCATATTAGAAACGTACATTAACGCATATTAGAAACAGACATTAGACTATTGTGATTTAATTTCTTCATTGTATTGTTCATAGCTCTTTATGCTTTTAGAATATTTGTTTTGAATTCTCTATTTTTCATAAAAAATATGCTCTACCTTTTAGTACAAAAATAAAAGAATGTTTTTAAAAAATTCATTTATTTTTATTATTTTCTACTATTTAATATATAAACTTTTATAGATCTTTATTATAATTATTACCGAATCCCGTAATCATTTTTCCTCAGTTCCATATCAGATAATAATCTTACTGATACAAAACTAAATAAATTTAAATAGTTAATTAAAAATATCAAAAACACAATATTTTCATCGCGAGCACACAACTGAAAAAAATTTCAAACTCTCGGATATAAGAAAAAATGGAAATAAAGATAACATCCTTGCAAGCATAAACAAATTAAATAAAAGAATATAAAAAGAAACGGGCCGCCGTCCTGGTACAGGGACTATGTTTCTATCTGTGAGTTGTGTGAATCTGTATAAAGGAGCTGTGGAAACGAATGTAATGCGTGAGTAGCTGAGACATACTGTTGGCGCTACTTAAAACAAGAGAAGCACCCTCGGCTTGAAATTTCTGACTGCGTCAGTGAGCTTGTCCAGAGAAAGTACCATTAGAATCAACAGCAAAAAGAAATATTTCTTTACAAATTTCTCTCTGACATAAACTGGTATATACTGCATACTTTAATACAAATTTGTGTCAAATTTCTTTTTATGAGGTATTAGCATAATTCAAATCACTGAAAAGTTTACTCGGCACAAGAAACACTATATCGAATATAATAAACTAGTTCAGCCGAAACATTTGTAACTTAAAATGGAAATGAGTAAAACTATTAATTTATCCTTCTCTGTTAGTAACTATTAAATATTAAAATAAATAAAATCAATTAATATTTTTATTTTATTTCAAGGCTTTCTGATTTTTTTTTTATTTTTTTTTCTAGCCATTCGGAATAATTCGTTTTCGATATGAGAAGGACTTTTTATTTATGTGTAGGCGACAATAAAAAATAATGATGACACTCAGCATACAGCTAATAATACAAATGCAAAATTTCACTTTTTAATTTGGTTTTCTGAAAACTAATTCACATTTCCACAAGCTTTTAAGAACTCCTCAAGTTACTCGGTTTTGTAAAGTGAATGTTCTTTGTTGTCGATGTTCCTTTCACAAGCGCAGCTGTTATGGTTTATTTAAATGAGTTGTCTTCAAAATTAATATTAGTTCATCGGCAAATTTCGTGCTGCATAATTATTTTGTACGTATTTGCTTAAAGATTTTTAATTCATAAAACATTACTTCTATTATACGCAAATTAGTATTTCATAAATTTATAAATATTTTCCCAGTATTTGAAAGAAAGAGCGTTGCCGAGTTAAAGAAATGAATAAATAAATATTGCTCCCTTTAAATTAATTAGAACAATAAGCCTTTAAACCCTTTTTTCATTCATTTTCTTGATAGACAGTCAAGCATTTGCATCTTTTAAATGATTTTACGATACTTTGTTCAAATCATGGTCAGGAAACTGTATAATAGCAGTTTTTGCCTCTGTGGTTGGTCTATTATGATCAATCACGGGGCAAAAAAGAGAAGGTGGGAATTCATTCGAAATTCTTATCCCCGAAATTCGGCCAACAACAACAAGGGGGGAAAGGTTAAATTGTAGTTAAAATTCGGTAGTTGGACCGAAAAGTTGTATAGATAAATGCAATGCTTCCCATGGCGGGACGGAGAAATGACATAACAATGGATAAGTAGGTAAAAATGACAGAAAAAGTTTAAAAAATTAAAATTCGCCTTTAGCACTCCACTGGCGCCGCTATGAAGGATTTTGCGTATACTTTAGCTTAAAAACATACGTTGTTTTATTATTATTATTATTATTATTATTATTATTATTATTATTATTATTCAAACAATATAGAACAGACTTTTAACGAGAATGGAAATTCTAGCTTTAGTTGCTTATCAAAGTAATGGCATTGTTTTTTTTAATTAGAAAATGCGTTAAAAGCATCTAATTAGCATACAATAATTTTCTAATAATTTTTAATTCTTCTGTGCGTGTGTATGTGACTGAACTCCTCCTAAACGGCTGGACCGATTTTGATGAAATTTTTTGTGCGTGTTCAAGTGGATTCGAGAATGGGTTAGATTCACAATTCGGGCCACTACAAAATGCTAAATTTTAATATTAGTTAAAAACTAACTTTCCCGCCAAAAATTCATTTCCCCATCGCGAAAAGAGTAAGGCTTTAGCTTCCCCCCCCCCACGTTAACAAGGGTAGGCTTAATAGGTTTTTGGCTGATAATTTTAAACGATTATATTTGTTTTCATTGCATTTATTGCCTTTAAAATTAAACAAAGTTATTTAATAGACCTATGTGAAGCTCCTCCTAAACGGCTGAATCGATTTTGATGAAATTTTGTGTGTGTTTTCATTTGGATTCGAGAATGGTTTGGATTTACAGCATTTTTTATTAGAATTTTAATTAATTAAAAATTAAGCGAAATTCAGACGTTTGTTGGCGATAACTTACCAAAATATTATCACACAAAAATAATTTTTATATAAAATTAAACGCCAAAAAAATTGTATTTTTAGTGATATCCATTTTTTTACCTACAAGATAATTTTTTTTATCTATAATGAATTTTTAAATAAATATTTTAACCATATTTTTCAACAATTTATTTTGTTCAAAATAATAATTGAATCCGCACGAGCGTGGCAAAAAATTATCTTTTACCAACGTGTTGCCATCACATTGACAAAAACTCTGAGGAAAAAATAAGTTAATTATTACTACTAATAAAATCCAGAAAAATGTAATTTTTAGTACGTGATTCTATGAAATGAAATAAATAAATATGATATTATCTTTAAAAAATCAATGCTATATAAAGTTTTCTATTATCGTTCACAGTATCTATATTATTAATTAAATAAATAAATCATTTATTAATCATGGTTTAATTCATGCAGAGCATCCATTCACATCCGATCTCAACGGTCGGTTTGTAAATCTTTAGTAATAGGCATAAATACTTTTTAGTGCTACAATTAAAATGGTCTAAATAATATAAAAAACTACATTTTAGTAATTTGGGTCAATATATACTCTGATGAATAACGAACTTCAAATTTTATGATACTCTGCTCTGTGAGTGATAATTAATAAAATATTTTTGAGGCCCTAATATTTTAAATAGGAAAAGTTGCACTGCATTGAACTAAATCAATCATTAAAATTGACTGATTTATGAAAAATTGAATCTAACTATTCTATAAAAACATACAATTTTACATCTTTTCATTCGCCATTTAAGTAAATTATCAATTCCGGGGCAATCAATGCCCAGAATTTCCCCTAGACTTATAATTAAATAAATGTGTTTGCGCATGTGTGTGTGTGAGTGTGTGCGTATTGGTGCTCTTCAGACCAGACCATATGATCTAGATCTAACATGGCCCACATATACCTTGTAGGTAGAAAATGTATACGTCGGAGAGATCTTTTTGAAATTTCCATTAATTAAAAATTAAACAAAATTTCGGTCTTTTTCCGTGATTAAAATCCGAAAATATTGCAGAAAAAATATTAAATTATTTTAAAGTTAAAAAAATTATTTTTATAATTATATCAATGTTTTAATAATGAAATAAATAATTATTTGTTATGTAAATTGAGTCTGTAAATACGGAGTAATTACGATTTTAAAATTTTTACATTTATCCTCTGCCTTGTGAATCATATTTAACAAAATATTCTTGAAAATCTAATATAAATAAAAAAAAAGATTTTCCATCCAATAAAGTACATCAATCTCTAAAGCCGAAATATTTAAGTAAATTTCAATATCACTATTCTATATAAATGGACGATATTGAATCATTTCATCGACCATCTAAAAGAAAACAATCCTTTCTAAGATTTCTCTAGAGTGATTGGCCTAGATTATGAAAATTTTGATTCTTCTGATGTAATATTCAAAACTTGATAAATTGGTCAGATTTGATCGCAGGAGATATAAAACTTTATTTATTTAAAAGTTGGAGAGTCAAGAGAATTCGCAGAATATGATTTCTTAGGACAAAGGACTATCTAAAATATATATTTTTTAATATTATAAATCGAAAAATTAAAATATTATTATTAACAGCATTTATATTCCTTTGAAAATAAAACTAAAAACTGAATTTTATGATTAATCCGTGTAATGTTTGCTGAATCATTCTTTGAGAAGTTATAAATAATGAAAATTATTCTGTATTACACATAAGACTTCAATCACGAATGACTCTGTTTTTACTTCTCATACTTTTTATTTAAAACAAAACTGGATTCGATAAAAAAAAATCTTTATATTAATTACAGTTTTATCATTTCCACTTAAATTTAAAATTAACATTAGGTGGCACGGATAGACAGAGAGATATGACATTGAACAGAATATCTACATAATAGTATAAGTAAATTATACGACTATCAAAATTTGTTTTAAAATATTTTGCTGTAAAACCAGTTATGAGGCCAGTTACATAAAATATAAATTGAGCATTTTAGCGAGCATTAATACTTGCGAACCGACTCGTCGCCAAAGGTGGTATACATATATAAAGTATCACACACCGGAGAAAACTCTTTGAACATTAATAAGAGGGATATGAATAGTATTTGTGAAACTTTTAAGGTCAAAAAAATATTAACAATAATGGTTAAAAAATTAGGAGATAGAAATCGTATATTGATAATTACCATAAAGTTAAAATATTAAAATACTAACAAAAAGCAACAAAATGTATCTAAAATTTTATATTTGGCAAACAAATCCAGTATTGACTTCTATGATCTCAAATATTTAAATAATAATAAGATTTTATAAATAGTCCTTATATTTAACCAAGTTTAGTTTTAGTTTTGTATGACTAATTTTAAATCGAGAATCTCAGTTTTACAGTTGAGGAAAAATGAAACTCATTGGGGAAAATAGCAGATCACTCATCAAAAATATAATTGGACTTACATCTTAATGGTAATTATAAACTATTACTTTATCTGAACACAGTTATACTCTACGATACTTTATTTTGTCAACAGATTCATCATATTCCTGACAGAAGAATAGTAATTAAAGGATCTTTTGCAAATCCTTAGTCCTTTTTTAGTCTTTAAATCTTTCTAAATTCAAATGTCCAGAAAAAAGTACCAAAGACATTTCATTAATAAATATAAACCTATTCATTGCTATACCAAATGTATTATGTGATTGACATTTCTAGAAAACATGTTTTTTTCTTCTCAAATCATTATAATACTTTTAGCTATTAGGACTTTTCATCTAAGAAAGTAGCTTGCAGTCATTAATTATCTCAAGCTATACATTGCTTTATAAATTCTAAACACTGTTTGGGGGTCTAGTTAATAAGCGAATCTCTCTCTGTGTGTGAGTATGCGTGTGTGTGTCATTCTCATCTTCAATTTCAAAACGTTTTTCATTACTATTTCAGATTTTATTTATTTAGAAATAGACCTACCTGCAAATCATTCTTCTGATAAGACAAAAGCATGATTCTATCTTTTCTGAAATTCAGTTTGCCTGAATTCAGAAAAAGAGAAAATTATTTCGAAAATATAAAAGGACATAAACGCTGTTTTCCTCTCCATACTAAATTCGACAGAAGGGCTCTATGTTATATGGTCGTTAACTAATAATAAGTGAACTTATTTAGCATGTGAATTTCATATTTTTAAGATCTGGCAATTAATTTTGAAAAAACATTTAAAAAGAAGACAATTCCTCTAATATTTTATTGAATTGACTAAAAAAGATTAAAATCTTCTATTGTTTCTTGAAAACTTTGAAATACATCCTGTAATGATATTATGATGATTGATGGTATGCGTGGATCTATTTAAACAATTCTCCAAATTTTCGGCTGGAATTAATCCTGAGCGCAAAGACTCTCATCAAGAGGCTTTTTCAGCTCTATGATCAAAGGATGTATTCTCAAATACTTATGTTAGAACAAAATTCCAATTATTTCTTAAACTGACTGAAACTGTAAACTAATTATAGGCCATAAACTGATATATTTAATAGATTTATAAACAAAAAGTCGTTCATAACTAAAAATGCGTTTCAAATTTGCAAAGCCTGATGTTTCTAAAATTAACTTTATGCTGTCTAAGGTATAAAATATGAATTAATTTTTAATTAACTTAGACTTCGTGTTTAACTGATCCTGAAAGAACTTCGAGATTGAAATCTCTGAAAACTTGATGACCTGAAGACTCTGAAAAATAATTATAATATAATGAAAACAGTTTTTAGAGAAAATCATTATTAGTGAATTCAAAAATAGACATGCTTTTTTAATTATTTTCGACTGTTTTTTTTATCTATGATTCATTATTTTTAATATTATGGAGCTACGCAGAAATATTTCCTTAAATTTAATCCTGGATGATGCAACTCTAATGGAATCAAAATACAATTAAATTCACAGATTTGTAGATAAGTTCTCGTTATGAGTTAATTTAAAAGATAAGTAAATTGCTTGCTGATAAGTTAAAGAGAAGCATGTTCTACAAGTATTAAAATAGTTTTTTGTCACCGAGAAGGCACAAGTTTACAGAATTTCACGACTCTAACACTCCTGGAATCCAGTGAAAAACCGGTTACAAAAATTTATTATTGCAATGACGAAAGAAGTCAAGTTAAAGAAAAGTGTATCATAAATATGAAAACTTTTTATATTAAGATATTTGTCTCCTGAAGAAGTAAGGTGCGTATTCAGAATCAATAAAAAAATATTTATTAAATATTTAGCTTTTTAAATACAATCTTGAAGAAATATTTTGTTTCCAAAATATTTAAAAAATGTTTACCAACATTAAAATATACGAAGTTAAATATTTTAATGATAGAAGCATGGAATAAAATGGATTCGTTATAATGTAATAAGCAAGCACTTTTTAATGAGCATAAATCTATTTTTATTTTTTGTTTCAGATTTGATATTGCCAGACACTTGAATTACATCTCATCATGGCAAAGGATATTGAAGACAATGAAATAATAACATATCCGTGGAGCACTGATTTGAATGAAACATTCATCACAACATTATCATGGAACTTATCAAACACATCAGAAGAAGCTAACAACACTCCCGAGGATGATGGCGCTTATATTCCTTATGGTTTACGTCCGGAAACTTACATTGTACCTTTGGTATTTGCTATTATCTTCTTCATTGGTTTAATTGGAAATGGGACTTTAGTCTTGATTTTTATTCGCAATAAATTCATGAGAAGCATTCCCAATACTTACATAATGAGTTTGGCTGTCGGAGACTTCTTGGTTATTGTTGGAACGGTACCTTTCATTAGTACCATTTACACTTTCGACAGTTGGCCTTATGGAACTGTTATGTGCAAGGTCAGCGAATTTTTAAAAGATCTCTCATCAGGCGTAACCGTTTTAACATTGACTGTACTTAGCATAGATCGATACATAGCTATAGTTAAACCTCTCCATAAATTTACAGGGCATGGAGGTAAAACATTCACTTTGGTGCTGGTTGCAGTAGTTTGGATTATTGCTATTGCAATCGCTATCCCCGGAGCTCATTATTCTTACTTATGGGAAGTAACGTTGTCTCCTGATCGTGTAATATATGTGTGTTATCCTTTTCCTGATGATATGAAACCATGGTATCCCCAAACAATGATACTCGTAAAATTCTTTCTGTTGTATACTGTGCCACTGAGTCTTATTGCAGTCTTTTATGCTTTGATGGCCAGATACTTATTCTCTGCATCCAGAGATAATTTTGAGGGAAATGATAGTCATATCCAGAAGAGACGAGGGCGAACTAAAGTCGCTAAAATCGTTTTGGTATTCGTTGTTTTGTTTGCAGTTTGCTTCTTCCCAAGTCATGTTTTTATGCTGTGGTTTTATTTCCAACCCAATTCATTGGATTACTATTCAACATTCTGGCATTGTTGGAAAATCTTGGGATATGTCCTTATATTCTTCAACAGTTGTTTGAATCCAATAGCCCTTTATTTCATTAGTGGCGTGTTTAGAATGCAATATAAGAAATATTTGATGTGCTGGAAGAAAAAACCTAGAAAGAATTATCTGAGTACCTTCAAAACTCTTCCCAGTTCATCAAATCGCAGTACCGTACGAACGGCGTTAGTTACAAGAATGTAATTTCTTGTGAAGGTTTTCTTAAACCATACCTGGATGTATAAATAAATCATCTGATTAAGATATCAACCTTGAAGGTATGCATGTTTTCTGGTCGTGTTAGTATTAATGTATTATAAGTAGTATTGGTGTTACAAGTAATTCTGAGGGTAAAATTCTTTCTTGCTGTTAATTCTGAGTGTAAAATAAATCCTTTCTTGCTGATAATTCTGAGTGTAAAATAAATTCTTTCTTGCTGTTAATTCTGAATGTAAAATAAATTCTTTCTTGCTGTTAATTCTGAATGTAAAATTAACTCTTTCTTGCTGTTAATTCTGATTGTAAAATAAATTCTTGCAGTAATTGTTGCTCATATGTCTCCATTTCGAACAAACATTTTCTATTAAGAAATCAACAAATTGAAAGAAAAAGATGGATGTAGATCCTATAAGGGCAATCGGGTATTAAATTTACAAGTTCTTTCATTTCCTTCGTTTTGAATTATCATGAGGTGGAAACTCGGTCTGCAATTTATGTAAATACAGAATCACGTTTTGGAGGGATAATTAAACAATGCCGTTTTTTAACCAAACTAATTTATTCAGTCATTCCTAGTCACAGACGTTCATAATTACCACAATAAAATCCCAATTCCCAAGAGACTGACGTTATCGGAACACCTTTTTTGACTTCTTATCATTTAAACAAACTGATTTTAAGAGAATACATTTGAAGTCAGCAGTATCTGACCATGCGTTGTCGTGACCCAGTCTCATCAAATGGAAGACAAAGAGAAAGAGCATTTTTCTAATATGTTTGTTTTCACGATTTTGTGGATATACAATATTTTTTAGCTGCTCATGTAAAGATTGTCTGGTTTGCCGTTTCAAGAACATTCAACATAAAACTGTGCATGACAGATTCTGAGGCATCTAAACCGCACAGTTCTCGGCCTCAAGAATAACTTATTCAATCAACTAATCCCGATTTTTATAAGTGGTTTAAATATTTGACAATAATGACAATCTTTTTTTAATCATTTCGTCATTTTATACCCTTAAATTGTAAAAGTTAATGAAGTAATGAAATTCACACTGAGATACCGATTTCCAACAATTGGTGTGAGAATATCCCAGATGATCGATCGATTTGCAGCTAGGCATGCATAATAGTAGTTAGTTTCAAGTCTTTGAGTGTCGCTCCAAAGTGAAGTATTTCAGGCAACAATTTATTACCACCGCTGATATATCGAGGAATACATGTAATGTTCTCCTAAAATCTCCCGCAAACAGTATTAATGCGTTCCCATGTGTTTTGAAGTTTCCTCACAAATTTTGAAATGATCGGTCAAGAACCGATCGATCACCCTCTATTGTGTTCATCCCAAACACTAAGTTTGCATTTCTGAGATATTTTTCACATGCAGGACGCTTTGGCAATGTAGCACGGGAGAATTTCAACGAACTCCTTGTTCAAGGGAAATTGAAAGCGGAATGAGCAGTACATCCACCTAGTAGCAGTGTGCGCCAACTCACAAGCGCGACGCTTCCGCGGAAAAAATTAAAAATAGAACTTAATTTCTATACAACACTCATATCTATTTCTCCCTTACATATATTTGGATCAATGGTTGGAACCTGTGAAGGAATTTTGGTATTAATTTTTATACGGCTTCATTTGTAAATTCCTACTCTACTGCGAATGATAGGCTTTGCTCTGCTTATTTTCGCATTTATAACAGCTTTAAAACTTTAACTACCTTTTAGCCAAAATCCTAGAAAAATATTGTAATTATTTTTTTTAAAAATGCTCACTTGGTATCGAAATTAGAAAGAAAATGGCTTCTATCCACACAAAACGATAAGAATTTTTTTTTTATTAAAATGTAAGTTTTGAAACATAAAAACAAAATATTTACAAGATTTCATTATTTTTTAAAGGCTCGTTCCTTTTAAAATATATTTAATATGTTACTCTTTAGTAAATGAGAAAAACTTAGTAAATGTTCAGCTTTATAATTTGAAAAAACAGCCATTTTCAAAACTCATGCCTTTCAGAAAACTCTTTGGGGCTCTTTACATAAAGCAACAGAATTTTCTTTGGGCTTCTTTCAATATTACTTAAAGGTATGAACACAGTTCAAATTTAAAGCTAGTATGGCTAGCTTTCTTTAGTTCCCTGAGAATCTTTGATTTACTTTTTGGTCCTATTTTACTTGCCCCTTTTCTTTGTTGAATCTTGGAGAAGGGTCTCGTTTTCTGGGGATATATTTGAAGAGGTCAATGAACTGATACAGCTTTCCCTCAGAATATGCGCAGATAAGCTAGCAAACATGAATTATTTACTAACTATCTGAATAAATCACTGGCCTATCTGCTACCACTAAAGGCAGAAATTCATCATCATTAAAAATATTTTCATTAAAGGGTAAAAGGTCGGTAACATGAAAACTTTTCATGATATTATATGAAACCTGTAATTTGGTAGAAACGGTTCTAGCTGAAGTGTTCATATCATATATGGTCACATATTTAGCACAGAATGTTCGAATTTACATCCAATCCTTCACTGCTTGGGAGTAATAATTTTTCAATGGGTCAAATATACTCTTGTCAAATGGTTGGATTTGAACACTGGTATAATGAAAATTCATGACCATTTTTTCATTCTCCAAAAAAAATAATCACATCACTCGTATTTATCAAGTAACAGTGCAGCTTTCTCAACTTCTGGTAGAATATGATCAACAAAGGACTTTAATATGGAGAAAAGTAGTCTCTTTCAACCCCTCAAATCGGAACAGTAAAGCGTTGAAAATGTGATTTATTTTATCAAATACATTTTGAATAATTAGTTTGGCGAAAAACAATCATCCTTCTAATGCAAAATTAAAAACAAAACATTATTTTCTAAACTTTATTGAATGTCAGACTACATATTACAATGAACAATTTTTTTTAAAAAAATCATCTCTCAGGAAAAATCAATATCACAGAAAAAAAAAACGAAAAAAGATTTTGTATAAATATAGCTGCTTAACTTTGGGTTAGAATTCCTGACGACACAATGGCATGCAGGACATTTTTAATTAATACAACAAAATACGAATATCTAAAAATAAAACGTTATTTCTAATGAACACACAAAAATAAGTCATTTATTGCTAGACCGAAAATATTTCTAAGGTACAATAAAAGAATTCCTCTTTATAAAACTATTCCTAAATAGTATAAAAGAACCAAATTATTCTTTTATTCATAAAAGCTTTCAAAATACACTTCAATGTGAAGCAAAAAATATTTATTTAGCCAAAACTATCAGAAAGCAAATTTAGAAAATTTCTTGTCCTAAAAAAAGATTATAACATAAGTATTCATAATCATTCAAGTGAAAAAAAAAGTCAAATATATCTTAATTAAAAAAAAATAGAGATAAAATTTTAATCTTTTCCTAATTCTACAGTTTGAGAAACTTGACAGATGCAAACATTCTGCAAACACTTTTCAAAACACTAGATAAACACTAAAACCGTAACTACACCACAATTATTGTTGAAGCTATTTTATATCAATATGTACTTCCTAATTTTTTTCGAATTTAAATTTGAAAATTTTTATAAACAATATTTCCAGTAAACGCTTCTTTACATACTTGCACAATAGAAATTTTCACAACGCTAAAATTATAAGGTGTTATTCACTTTCTTGTGTTCCTAGTAACTCATGAGACCACAGTGAAATTAAACACACACAAAAGTGACATAAAGAGTTATTTAATTCTTAGGGAGGGAATGAGTTTATTGTAACAAATAAATGTTAAAAATAATCTCATATTCAGCAGTTAGAATCTTGTATAATATTGCCGACCTTTTACAATGTTAGTTTATGAAGTATAAACTCATTTTCTGATAAATTATAGCTATTCGTAAAATATTAAGGGAAAAATGATTTTGAGCAAAACAGTAATAAATATAGCACTGCAAAAATCGAGAAGCAAATATTACGATTTAAAATACGTTGTTCTGTTTTACCTACCTAATAGATTATTTCATTAAAAGAGTAGGATATACCAGATTTTATAAAAATACAATATATTCCATTTGAACTTGAAAACAATCATACAAAATAACTTCTCAAACACTTCTGTTTTATCAAAAACATCAATATCACTATGAACAATTCATAGATATAATCTAACATTTATACTAAAAAAAGACTAATAAAGAAACTCATATTAACAGGGAAATTTATGAAACTCTATTCAACAAACAAATATACATGTGAAGACATAAAATACAATCAAGTCATAGGATAACTTATAAAACTCAATCACTTTCAAACTATCACACTATCAGTAAAACATTCAAATGAACATTTTTTAATGAGGGGTAAAATATATCAAAATGATCACACACACACACAAAAAAAAAATCCTGTGAGCTGCAAATTTAGAAGGAAAACTTTTTTAAAATCACAAACAAGCGCCAGAACTTGTTTTTAAAGAATTGAAAGTTATTAAAAATGCTCCACACATTTTTAGATTTATATCATAACTAAAAATTGAAAACTTTAAACTAATGGCTCACAAATCAAGTTAATACCAAAGGTATATATGAACTACCTTTAGTCATTCCCAATATAAAGGGTAGTCATTACAGACAGATAATAAGATTTTTCGTATAACAATAAAAACTAGGTTTCTAGAAGCTATAACAGTTATGTGAATCATAAACAATAGACAAATAAAATATATAAAAAAATGACTTCGATTTATTGCATGTAAAAAAAATCCAATGAAATATCACCAGGATGGTAGAAAAGATGAAAGAATTAGTCTAAGATACCTAATGAGCAAGAATATTTTGTAATTCAAAGTATGTGTAAGCAGGCCCACGACAAACAGGACAATTCTTGCATTTTTCAAGGCATGTAGTACAAACACAAGCATGACCACATGGCATAATAACAGAAGAAACAGCTTTGATACAGCAAGCAACACAAAGATGAACACTTTCACCATCAACTCTTGAAGTTTCAGGAGAAGACACAAATATTTTCTAAAGAGAAAAATATGTATATGTAATGGTATTTTAAACTCTTTATTTAAATCCAAATTAATTTCCTAGTTTTCAATTTAATTTCATTCTAAAATTCATCATAACTTCATTCTAAAAATATTCTCTTATTTCCTGATCCATTCCACTTGTTCTAGTTAATTAATTCAACAGAAGATATGTAAAATTGTTGAATTGACTAAAAGACAACACGTTCTTATGCACTGTGTGAGAAATGAAAATTGTCCAGCCAAGCACATTCCTTTAAAAAAGATCCCTGTGTTTCCCTTGCCTGTGTAGGCGTGTGTTGTGGAAATCCCCATTGAAATCTCATTGTATAAGCACTGTGAAAAAATATTTTCCCTGTCAAAATTTTATGGTATTTAAGATCAATGCCTTCTTCACGCTTCTGCTTTTCTGCCGCACTGTGAGCAAACGCACCTTGTCCGTGCTCTTGTAAATAATGCCTTGCTTCCCGTGATGGAATAAAAAGAACTTAAGGTATCCATCTACGTGCAGAAACAAATTTTTGAAAAAACTCTTTAATGATCAGTTTTACTTTATTTTCTAGGTCACTGCAATTCCAAACAATGATTAGTACCATTTAAAAAGTTTTATCTGACTTTCAACTTAAATGGGGGAATTTAGCTAAAAGGGGGGGGATTAGTGTAAAATGCAAAAAATCCTAGCAGAAATTCTAATTGATATTTTCCAATTCTTTTTTTACAAAATATTTGTACAGTTTTAGTGACGGAAATGAACTAGGATCTAAGAAATATTTGCATTTATAAAAAAAGTATAGTAGTTTGAGTATTTCCAAACTTAAAATTTATCAAAATTCATACATATAAATAACATTAAATAACTCTAAATTAAAAAAAACTGTTCAGAGCTATAATCCTAGTTCATTGGCTTTAGGACAGTATAAATAACATGTATAAAACATTTCATACAAAAATATTCATAATTTTTTGAGATATCATGTTTTGCGAATTAAAATTTTTACAAAAAGAAGTTTCTTAAAAAATGCATTTAAAGATCTTATTTGTTTCATGAAAAATATCTTTATTTATCTTTTTTCAATATGCACCACATTTATAGAATACATCTTCTTTGTTAACAATTTTATCTGTTTTTGTTTTTCTTTCATGGCTTTTTTTTATAGCAATTTTTGTGGCACTTAATGATTGCCTTTTTGACATGACGATTCTTTCTTTATGAAGAGAAAGAAAGTCTATCAGTGTATGATTCCCAGGAGTAATCCCAATTCAGAAAAAATTGTTGAGACCATAAAATCTATGATTAAATGTTAGTATTAATGTTGATGTTCCTAAGTGTAAGGTCTGGGGCTCCACAAATATGCCTTTTGGAAAAATTGTCCACAAAAGATTATTGAAGCTTTCATTAGCATTTTGAGTCTTACTATGCAAGCATTTTTTTCATAAGTTTTGGTCTCATAGCTGCATGTATTTTGATTTAATAATCTTAAGATGTGTTTTGGAAGCCTATGTTGCCCACTTTTTACTTTTTTTTTAACAAGAAAGTGCACTTTGGTATTTACACTAACTGTCCTTTACTGTTACACACTGCCTATATATGGAGTGCTTATCACTAAAGCATGTATGAAACACTTATTAAATTCAAAACACTTGTTAAATAGTAAAAAAAAAATATTAAGTTTAAACTAAGCAATATTCACTTGAAAAAAAATTATATACATTATAGGAAGAGAGGAGTTGTTTTCAAACGTCAGCAATGTTCAGGAAACAGCTGTTGCTAATCTCCTTTGTATATTAAGAGCTGAAAACAAATATAAACTTGACCTGTATAGTCTGTTATAATCTGGGGAAAAAATCAAATTAATTTACGATTTATTTAGCGATATTTGATAAAAAGACGAAAAATATCAACTTCCGGTTTGAACTTCCGGCTTCGTTTTCGACAACTCTAAATTACATAACTCTTCATGTCTCCCTTTCTAATAAACGTAGAAGAAAAATAATAATAGATTTAGAAAGCTAAATAAATGTGCTTTAAATTTAAAAAATAAAAATAAATTGTGAATTTTGACCAAAAGTGGCCTTTTAGACGTAGATGGATACCTTAAAAATTCAAAGTGCGTTTTATGGATTCGAACTTGCCTTCTGCTTTCAACAAATAATAATAATAAATTACATATAGATGTGAATTCTGATTTATAACATCCTAAATATAAATGTTGATTAATAATAAATGATGATACCTAATATGGCAGCAGTTCTACTGAATAAGCTATACATTTTTTTAATCCATTTAAAAACTGCACTCAATGTGTCCTAATTAGAAATAAGCAACAACTAATTTACTCTCTATCTTAAGTTTTATGGATTTTTTATAATAATTAACTATGAATAGCACTAGAATATAGAACTGAAATATGCTTTGTAAGAATCCACGAACAAATCAATCAAGAAATAAGTTGAAGATTTAAGTGTATATGTGAAAACACTAAAATGGTTAGTTTTAGAGATGAGAAGCAAACAAGCTATTGAAATGGTTTTATTAAGAATTACAACTTTATTTTTACCCACCTATGGGAAAGAAAAGAATTCCTACAAAAGGAAGAACTCTATAAAGTCTGAGAAATATATGCAACATATTTACAACAATAAAATATAAAGTAGACCACAATCTTCAGAACCTGTGAAAAATAATTGAATATAAAATGCAAAAGAATTGTTTTCGGAAATCTTTAAAGATGCTATATTGTTAAGCGCCAACATAAAATTTTGTATGCAATTCGATTACATTATTTATTATTATTATGATCATTATTATCATGCAAGGATTATTGAGATTATATTTTAAGCTCAATAATCTTTGCATGATAAGCTGAGAATAAAGGTCCTTTCCAATAACATCCCACTAATTCTATATCAAGAATATATCTGATAATCTTGACAACAATTGTAAATTGTTGACATCTCTAAGAGCATATTAAATTGCAACTGAAATACCTCAGAATATTTATACTGGCTACAAGCCCTCAACTACATCAGCTGTATCAGTATTATAATGTATCCCGATGGCATTGTTATTATGAAATAAGGATTGTCGTAATAATCATGAGAGAGTCTGTTATCATTCAAGATAATTCATTACATTACTATAACTAAAGTTTGTAAGCTATCTACATGGGAAAGAAATAAAAAAACTCTTATTTATTTATTTATTCTTTTACTACCATTGGATCATCAATAGCTTGACAATGTCGGGAAGCAAATAATTAACACAACTGTTTGTAACGTTACTCCAAAATTTATGACAACTTGATTTTGCTTCAGACTTATTTCGATCCGATTAATCTATCTTCTGAATTCGATGATCTTCCAGACAGACTAAACTTTGGATTTTTAACATCGCTGCTTTCTCAAAAACCATTATTGCCAGTTATAACAATAATGGTTTATTATTACATTTGCACAGTTATGACATCTAAATCTATTTTGTCTGTATTTTAGCAAAAAGAAAATTCTCAATTAGGGAGGATTAAAAGCCTACCGCATTTAAAACTAATTCAATCGAACATTATCATAACTAAACTTCCAATGAAGTGTACAATATGCAATTAGTCAATACATGTAATTTTCCAGAGTAGCATGATGGCCTAAAGCAATTTAAAAGTGTAAAATTTACTGTAAACCAGCATGCTTTCACTTTAGAAAAGACCATTTATACAAACGATTATAATTCTTAAGCATTAACTAATACTTCAGGTAAATTAAAAGAAAAGAAAGCATCAATAATAGATTCTACCAGAAAGCCTTTGTGGTAAAACGATTTTAACTACTGACAGTGCAAATTCAAAAATTATAACTAAATTATCTTTAAAAAAGTGCATACATTAATAAAATGCAAGATTCGGTAATGAAGTGAGGACATTTTTGAATATTTATGAATCGGAAATCATTGATCCAAAATGTTATTCAGTCTTGATATGTTACTTGAAGCACATGAAAAATTAATCTCAAAATCTTGGAGTGTAAGTAAAACTATTAAATACAAGATATTTTAAGGAGGAGCAGAGCAAATTTCACTAGAATTATCCCGCAATTATCGTATATAAAATGATACACAATTATGAATCTTTGGTGTATATCTATATACTCCAACGTTTATTTCTAGTGACAAACAGTAACAGGGTTAAAAAAAATCATTCAAAATTCCATTCATTTCCTACCAATAAGAGTTAATATAGATACTACTTTAAAAGTGTCAGTAATAAACATAAATTTTATATCAGGGCATATTTTCAATACAAATTTATTGATGGAATTACATTATACTGAAATAAGTTACCTTAATTGCACTAACAGAACCAGATGAAGATTTCACATGCTGGCCAATAATTTGTGCAGGTAGCTTAAGTTTATCATCAGGAAGATGGACTGAAGTAGCCATAGCAATCTAAAATAAATAGAATAAATAGGCATTTGCACATTAAGCAAACAGAAAAGTGAAATTAAATAATTTTCATCAATACACATACACAAATATGAGTAGCTTAATTAAAAATTAAATTTAAAACTTCATTTCATAGAAGAAGAAAAGAAACTTTTTTGAAAAGGACAAAAAAAATCTCATTTACAATTCTAATAAATTATTATTCCACCAGCTACTTTGCTTTATTTCAAAATACTCCTTATAATGAAAATTTATTGGATATATATAGCAACAGCATTCAGAAGTAAATAATAATTTTTATTATTTGCTGTATTTATGTGGAGAAATAAAACTGAACATATATAAAAGTAATCTAAGACATTTTTAAATAAAATAGAGAAAAAAATATTTTTTAATGCGTAATGCTAGTATATTCATCAAAATACTTTTAACTGGTTTTGTACTTTGTAAAATGATTTTCAACATGAATTCACTAAAAAGGTAAATAATAACAATTTTTTGAAAGATATGTTTATACCTTGATTTTAACTAAATCAAAGCATAAACATATCTTCAATATATGTTATCCACATAGTGCAAATTCTTTTTAAAAAATCAATAAAAATTATTTTTTTAAAATCCTTTTTAAATTGCATTAAAAATTTATTAAAATCTGTTAGTTAAAAAGATTGTTTTAAATTGGAAAAAAAATCAAGATTTCGGGAAAGAGGATACAAGATGAAGAATAACACAAAGAAAAGAAAGTACAGAAGGGGTGGGTATTTCACAATCCTTATCACATTATTTAGGCAATACAAGTAATCATGGCTGCTGCTGCAGCTGATTTCTTATTATTTTTCAATGATCTAGATGACATCGACTTTCAAGTACTACAGCTGCAGTAAATGATCCGTAGAAACAGTTCTAATTATATAAGAACAAATTTTAGAAAGAAAGAAAAAAAGATTAAAGAACTAACATTTAAACTACTACTCAGTTCATACTATACTCAGAGGAAAAGCAAGTTTCTTATAAACATGTTTTCTACAATTTTTACAAAAGGGTTAATTTTTTTATAATTATTGCAATCTATTTCAAATATTTTTTACAATTATATGAAATATTTTGCTCCTTTAAGATTCTTCAAGATTGTTTCTGAGACTTTCATTATGGTCTTCAGTAGCTTCTTTTTAATGATCAAGATAATATCTACTTTCAACAAGAGTTAAATTTCCAATATTTTTTTTCCTTCTTTTCCTTAATTGTTTCATTCTGAAATGATTTCTTTAGTAGAAAAAAAATTTAAGAAAATGTAACTAAGTTCAAAAGTGAAAAATTACAACTATAGTCTATTTGTCTGAAATTTTAACTTTAGAATATGCTGTTAATTTTTTTTTATCAAAGACATCTATTCCTTTTTTGATTAGATTAAAGGAAGCGAATATTTTGAGCTTTCTAAAGTCCCTAGTGCTTTTATAAGTATCATTGTTGTTATACCATGTAGATTTTTTTTTAAAAAAAAAAGACGATGTATTTAGTTTTCTCAGGTACATAAGGAACATTTTTTTTACTTTGTTTAAATAATTAATTCCAAATACAGATTTCTGCCATAACTTTTTTTTTAATTCCAATAATTTCAGAGATAATTCAATTTTATTTTTCAAATTAATTTGTCAAGCAATATTTATTTTTATTTTCAATATTTTTATGGATGTGGACCGCAGTTACATCATGTACAAAGCAGCATGCATTACTCATAATTACACCTGTTAAATAGATTATAATTCGCATAATATATATTTCCATTTTAGAAGTATAAAATATTCTTGAATCCAGTTGTTTCCCAACCATAACTTTGAGAGGAAGACATTATTATCTTCCTATCATATATATGTTCACTAAACTGAATCAAGAAATCAGATGAAAGTATGCATAGCAAATAAAGGTATATTTCTTAAAAGTGATGCTATCAGTTGAACGTTCCTTTCAAAGAAGATATGACTCATTTTGAACTTAAGGGAAGTCAGAATATTTTATATTTTATGAGATGCTGAGAATAAAACACCTATTGGTCATCCTCTTATGTTATAAAAAATGAGTCCTCAAACGCTGCACATTCATGTTTCATAATTAGTAAAAACATCTGGTTGTTTATTGTAACTGAAAATAGTTTTTTTTTTTTTTCAACAAAGTAATTATTTTTAAGAGAAGGTTAAAAGGAAAAATATTTTTTAAAGCATACAGAGAAAAGAAAACCATATATTTACATCCATATTATAATTCTACATTCATTTGACATGAAACTCAATCTATTGCATAGAAATAAATACTATTGATAGAAAACTAAGTTTTATAGATACTCCATCAAACAAATGGTTTAATAATAATAAAATGCATTAATAAAGTTAAAACTGGAATAAACTGAGTTTTTAAACTTTTCTCAGCTATTTGTATTATTACTTTTAAATACTTTAATAAAAAAAACAAAAAGAACAATTCAGATTTATTGGATCCATTTCTGATATGTAGGTTTCTATTGAAATATAAGTAATAAAAAATAAAGTAAAAATAAAAAGGGAACATGCTGAAATTCATCAATGAAAAGGAATTTTTTTTCAAATTTAACAATTAAAAATAGGCATTAATTTATATTTTTTCTTTTAAAATCTGAGAGAAATAGTAAAATCTGCAATAATTTTGGAAATTCTTCATTAAAAAAACATGCAACATCAATTAGAATTTATGACAGGAAAAAAAATAGTGGATTCAACTAATTGGATTTTTAAACAAATCAAGTTAAAATTTCTATTCAAAATTATTTCTTTTCTTAGAATATAATACACACATTTACCAAGTGAAATAATAGCAATGAAATAATTAAGATATTCAAGTATTATAAAGAATAAAGAAAAATTGGAAGGAATCCAAATTTAATTTAAAATCTCCATTTAAACATATGATTCATAAAATTTTGAATTTCTAGGCAAAACCCAACTTAAATATAAATTTCCATGATGTTAAATATCCATCTGTAATAAGTTTACCAGTGTGTTTTCTGCAATGTTATGATCTTTTAAAATCATAATAGCAACAAAAGGATAACTTGATCTGACAATTTCTTCTTTTGACTTGATTTCAGCTTCATCAGCACATCCCGTTTGTGGCCTAAACTCCACTGTTTTCTTTTCACCACCTTCAAATCTAATAACTTTTCAAGAAAGTCAAACCAAAATATAATAGATATTTCATGGTGAATCAATAATTTTAAAATTTTATTTTTATTAATATAAGGAAAATAGTATAACAGATAAAAAGTAACAATTCTTCATAATTGGACACTCATTAAGAATTAATACCAAAAATAAAATTTCAAAGCTAAAAAGGTAAAGACATATTTGCCATATTCTTTAGGTTTGCTAAAATAGAAATGGTTTAAATAAACACTTCAATATACATAAGTAAATATGATATTAAGTTTTATGAGATGTTTAATTTTAATGTGTTAGAACTTATTTTAATATTCATTTTTATGATATATTAACAATTATTATTTTAAATCAAATAATAATATAAACTTTGAAAGAATGAAAAGACATGGCATCTGTAATATTAAGATTTTCAATTCAATATGCAGGAAAGGCTTGTGTAATAAGTTCAAAACTTGAGAAGGGTGTTATTAAATTTATTTATCTGTTAAAAGAAAGGGGGTTTACATCTATAAAAAAAATTATAAATGCAAAGCTATACTTCAAAACTCAAATTTTAGCCAATTGCATATATAAACTTGAATACTTATCCATATTCAGAATGATGTTAGGCTGCATTTATGGAATTCTGTAACAGGCCTAAAATTAAAAATCAAAATCATTAAAAAAAAATTAAACTAATGGGCTCTTCTGACTTGAGTTCCTTCTATAAATCTTAGACTGAAGAGTCAGAAAACCTGGTATAGCAGGTCATATGCAACTAATGGAGGTGTCGAACGAATAAGCGTAACGCAATACGGTCGACAATGCGTATATAAGACAGCAGTGTCTGCTTAGGCTCTTACATCGATTATTGCTGTTGTAATGATAGGTTATTAAGATTTAAAAGATTTTCAATGGGGACTAACCGTCTGCGCTCGAAAAATGAGACACAGCATTTCCGAAGTTGCGATGAAATTTAGATTTTCGTGCACAACCATTTCAAGGGTGTATCGAGGAATATCAGGTTCATGTAAGCTTCAAATCTCCGACAGCAGTGAGGCCAGAAAAAGATCTTGACATAAAGGGATCACCAACAAGCTGAAAAGAATCGTTACAAGAGATAGACGTTTAATACTTCCTCTAATTGCAGCAGGTTTGAATGCAGACCCATCAATAAGTGTTAACGCACGCAGTGTGTAACGTACTCTAATTAAAATGGGTTTCCACACCTTCAAACTATCTAATGTAGCATTGTTGATTCAGCGGCACAAAGTTCTGCGCCTTGCCTGGGCCAGTCCACTTCGTTATTGGGCTCTTAATGATTGGAAAAGCGTTGTCCGGTCTGACGAGTCACATTCCAATTGTATCAGGCGAACAGTGGTCTACGGGTGTGAAGAAAATCTTATGAAGCCCTCATGCCTATAAGGAACTGTTCAAGCTGATGGAGGCTCTGTGATGGTGTGGTGTGTATGAAGTTGGCAGGAAATGGAACCGTTGATAGGTCTTAAATCGACCATAACCTCCCTTTCTGGCCACTTGTCCAATCCAATGTCCTATGTGCATTCCGACAGGATAATGCGCCACCCTACAGTAGCTGACGAGTGCTTGAAAAGCACTCTTCTGCGTTCCCTCATTTGGCCACCTAATTAATTCCTTTGCATGAACACTAGCAAGCATATCTGGAATGTTTTACAACGTGCTGTCCTTGGAAGATTTCCACCTGGCACTCCCATGGCTTTTTGGACTGCCCTACAGCAGGGGTTCTCAAATGGTGGGTCGCGACCCTCTTGGGGGTCGCGAGATGTGGAAGAAAAGTTTAAAGATAATTAATTTATTGCTATAGTTTTTATTAAAAAAAGAATACACATAAAGTTTTTAATGCCCATATAAGTTGATTTTTGTGTTCTATTAGTTAGTGGGATGCATGAGCTTGTTTGGAATTAACCAATTTTTTAATGAGCTTTGTAACACACAAAACAATGTTATCTAACAATGTTGTTTTTAAATTCATCATTATGGAGAATCCTTGTTGACAGTTGTAAGATGTAGAAAATAGCATCAAAGTTTTTAATATTGCTGCGGACAGTTCTGGGTTTTCCTTTTTAATACCTATCCAAAATTAGTCGATATAAGGTTTGTTAAAAGTTACTTTAGCTGACTGATCACTCAAAATCTCTATCAGTTGATCATGATAACAGGCACTTAGCTCAGCTTTTGTTACGGCTTGTTCACTGAACGGATTGACTACCCACATAACCCTACTCATATCCTTAATGGTAATGTAATCTGTAAACTGTTCAATCAAAACTTCGAGATGAGATGATACTAGTAAGGAGAAAGATGAAGTGTCATGGGATACGGCACCAATACCCAATACATATTCTTGAGTAAGTGTAAAATTTTCAAAATCTTCTTTCTTAACTCTTGAGTTCAAAATACTATTTGTTTTTACAAACGCATTCATTCTGTCTTGAACATACAGAACAGTTTTTTTCTGGTTCTTGAAGGGATGTTCAAAACATTAAGATTTTTGCTAAATAAGCAAGATTTACCAACCATTTTTCATCACTGAAAAAAGTGGAAAGTTTGAGTTAAATATCAACATTTCTGACTTTAATTCAAGCAGCCCGCTCAGCACATTACCATGGGATAGCCACAGTACTTCAGTGTGAAAGAGAAGATGTTTATGCAAGCTCCTGCCTCTTCACACATTTTCTCAAGCAACCTACTATGCAACGGACGACTTTTGATGTAATTCACTATCTTGACAGCTTCATTTAAAACTTGTCATAATTTATCTGGCATGTTCTCAGCTGCCAAAACTTATCTATGTCCTGTTTACCTGCTCCATCACTACAAGTTGAAACACGCACTTCTTCCAATCAATTTCAAAAGGTTCAGTTGCTTCAACGAACACCTTATAAAGACTTTCACCTGTTGTATTATTGGGCAGGGCTTACAAAAGAACACGTTTTTATGAATAGAATCATCGCAGTCATAACGGATGTAGCACAAAAATTGAGCACAGTTGGTCACATCTGTTAACTCACACAATTGAATTGCAAAAAAAGTACTTTATTTTATGTGCTTCTTTAGCTGACTCTGAACATCTCCAACCATGTCTGCTATCCGTCTTGCTATAGTAAGGATAAAACTTAACCATTTGTGTAGTTTTTAGTTATAGTTTTAGGGTTTAGACAAATTTAAAACTTTGGCAGGGGTCGCCAAAATATTTATTCTAAAAAGGGGGTTGCAATGTCTAAAAGTTTGAGAACCCCTGCCCTACAGGAATCATGGAGTGAACTATCAACAGAATATCTTCACAAGTTAGTTTAATCCATGCGACGCCATGTTGCAGCACTTCTGCGTGCTTGTGGGGATTCTACACGATATAAGATTGGTGACCCATTTTTTGTGGTATTTCAGTGTAATTTACTATGCTCACAATTTTCTGCATGAATCTGCAGGCAACAACAGAGCTCAAAAGGTAGACAATTTATGACAACACTATGACTTCATATCATTTATTCCACCCCTAAAACCACTTCATGACTTCTTTTTTTTTTTTTTTTTGAGACTCAACATTGAAGTTGAATGTGTTTAAATATGCACGCAAAAACATTTTGTCCAAACAGAAATCTCTATAGCATTTGATATTTTGGAAAATGAAGATGTGTAACGCATAAAATGGAAAACTTATTTAAGAACTCAAGGCCGTAGAGAACATGCCAAGAATATAATTGGCAGATTTGTGATAATAAGATCCCTTGCAAGTAGTGAGGGACATGAAACTGCCATAGAAAATGAAATTAAAACCATGGCCACTTTGTTCAAGTCTGTGGTCAAGTTTTATAGAATATGTCTTTAATGATTTCATATGAAACATTCTGACTTTAAACTCTGTAGCCAAAGCCTACTTTTCTGCCATAGAATCTTATCAGTTACTTATTGAAAACACAATAATGGCTATTCTATATTCTGATACTTCAGTTTCGAAAAATGCATCTATTCTGATAACCATGTGTTGATTAAATTAATATACAGTACAGTTAAGAACTATAATTAGTTAAAATGAAGTAGAAAACTTTTTGATCTATTTTGTAACAAGTATAAGTTGATAAAATGTCTAAAAAATCTCACAAAAGATACTGTGCAAATTTTATTTTTAACAAAATGTTTCAGTTGAGTCCTGTAACAATACAGCAAAATCAAATTTCAAGCCATATTAATTGCCAAATACTAAAAGTTGATAATTATGTTTTAAATATATGCCAAGTTGGTAAATGATGCTAAAATCGACCTATTTCCAACATAGATAATGTTAAAGGAATTATCCAATCAACATTAGAATTATTAATATTCGTATTGCCCTTTTGCTTATTATATGCTTACAAAAAAATCTGAGATGAGAAACAGGCGAAGTTCAGGTTTCACTAATGCCAGTGGAATGATAACCATTAACTCTTTAATAAGACATATAATTAATTTACACATGAATATTATTTCAGAAGTCATTTGGGAAAAAATGTACAAAAATATCAAACTTATGATTCATTCATGTTATTAAAATTAAATATCTTAAGAAGAATTCTTAAAAGTTGAAAATAGCTTAGTTGGCCCAGACTCAGAACTAAGAACGGCAGAAGAAAATTTTATATCATTAATTATAAATCACTACAGGAGTTCTTGAAGTTGAGAAACAATTTTTTTTCTTTACATAGAAAGAGATGTTATTGTTGTTTTTTAACGAACGATTGATAAAATTCCATGATGAAATTCACATTTTTTTAGGGAGGTCGGTCTAACAACAACATAATATTAATTCATATAAATAAAAACACATATAATAAAATCACAGATCATTAGGATACAAAAGCAAATCACTGGAGCTTTTGCAAATGCTACTGAACATTTCATTTTCTGAAGAAGAAGTTATGGAATTCTTCAGGAATTCAGGACTTGAGTTTAAAAGCTCAAATAACTGGTAGATAGGAACTCCCCACACAGCAAGTAAGTAGTAATCTTTTTCACCAAAAAATGTACACTGGACTCCTAAAATACATTGTTTATATATCAGAATGGTATTTTAAGACACAAAATAGTATACTGAAATATTTTATTAAATGAATATTTCAAAGAACACTGTATTTTGTTTCGATGAAATCAAGAGTAGCTAAGAATAAATAAAAAATAATAATGAAAATTTCGAAAATAATTATTATATGTCATAACTGGGTAACTTTTGCATGACACTCGTCGTTTTTTTTATATGTAAGGGATTATATTTTACTGTCAAAGTTTGTTAAGCTTTTTTAATAATTATCAAAAGATATTTATTGATGCATATGTATGATGATTCATAATAAAAGTATTTATAGTAAGTGTACAACTTCTCTTCTGCCCTTTTTTTTCTAAAATTTGAAACTTTATTATTAAAAAGTGATTACTATGCATGATTCAACGTACTGTTAGTTACCAGTTACTACTTTCTCCCATCGATTAGGTAATTGTTGAATACCATCTCGAAAATACTATACACCTTTTGAGGCAATCCATGTATCGATCAATTTCTGTACTATTTCATAAAAGCAGAAATGCTGGTCAGAAATAAATAGTAGTGTGCTGAAAGAAATAAATAGTAGTGTGCTGAAAGAAAGAAATAGTAGTGATTAAATAAACGTCTGGAGAATAAGGTGGATAGGGTAAGACTTCCAATTTTAGCATTTCCATGTTTTGAGACATGTGGCAAAACATAGTCATGATAGAGAATAACTTCATAGTGTCTCTCTTAGTATTGTTGCTGTACATAATTAAATTAGGTGCCGTTTCTTCTTCAATCCTTAGCACACAGTTAATAATATATGACACCACTAAATGCAGAGCATAACTTTAGCACCATGAGCATTCTGTATGAAATGTTGAAACCACTCAAAGCATGTTCTTTCACTAAGAGGAGATTCATTGTAGAAGTACTTGAGTTGTGTGCTAAAATGCAGTTATCTTTTGATAGAAGCAGAAAATCAAAACCTCTCGCAAATAATGGGAATTTGGCTCGGAAACGGACATTATCGATCGGGAATAAATTTTTAATGAAAATAAAATTTGTTAATGTAGTGCTACCATTATGTTGACAACTGTTCAAACTTACTGTGCAGCATTTTTGATCCGCTTATTTCGATCACCATTTACAATTGCAGCCATCTAACGAAAAACGGTGAAAGCAAAGTTGTGCACTCATTATTATCATATACAAGCAATTTTTAAATTTTACATTTTTTATTAAATTGTTGTTCATTTCAAGAGACCACACAAAACATGAATGAATTATATTTATATAATAAAAGGTGCATAATGTTGGCACAGAAAATTCCTTTATTTATGTTAGTTATCAAAAATTAATTAATCTTTACATTTTAAAGAGGAAATAAGTTATTAGTAGAATGAAAATTTGTTGATAGCCTTGAAATATCAGTTTTAAAAGACTTTTATCAATACTAACTGAACAAGTCTCAGTCGTTAAATAAGAAATTATAATCATAAACATGCATTATGAATATTGTTGACAAAAGTCTCCAAAGTCATCCCTTAAAAAGAGAAATTTTTTTGTAAAATGCAAATTTGTTGACATTTTAATATGAAACTGAAAATGTGCAAAATCCCACACAACTTCAAAGATATATGTAAAAAAAACACTAAATTGATTTAAAGCCTTAATAATTTTCAAGTCATATTATATATATATATATATATATATATATATATATATATATATATATATAAACTGTTATCATAATGCTTCATAATTTTTAAAAATTTTAATGGGTGTAGAAAGGTAAAATACACAAATAAAAAATTAATACATTAAGATAGCAGCAGATTATGATCTAAGAGTTGATACAAAGTCATAAATTCTGTGAGCAAAATTCAGAGATGTAAATTATTAATGAAACATAATAAAATCTGAAATGGTTATAAGATAATTTACAGAAAAAGTAATAATTTTTAAAAGATTAAAAAAATGACAAAAAAAATTTATAATGATTTCAAGTATCTGGAGAGAAAACAGAATTTGGAGCATACATAGACCAATATACAAATTAATCAATTTGCTGATCTTTTTGATAAAATGAAATGCCTCAAGATAATAATGCAGATGTTTATTAATCATACGAAATCATAATAAAAAAATGCATCAATAGCTTTTTTTCATCCTTTCCTTTTTCATATATGTACACTGAATTAAATGTCATTACACAATATTAAACATGTTTTTTTTAATTCTTATTATTGCTTACAACACATAACTGAAACAACACACATGTACTATTTATGCCTGTATGAACAATGAACGTTTTTAATCATTGATAAGCAGCTTACAATAAACTGTTGATAACGATTTACATTTAATGAGTTTGAATTTTTATTGATTTCACACTTGATTTATAAAACAACAACGAATTTTTAATTATCTTAATACTAATTACAAATAATTGGCTTAGCCCAAAATAATCAAAGTATCAAACATATAAACTTATTAATATGTAATGATAATTAGACAATCACAGAATTCAATGAGTTTGTGGACTAGTCTGCATAAAACTCTTTATGAATACTTCATTGATTTTAAAATAGTATTTACCTGAAATTATCTGAATTTAAAAGAATTTTCTATTACTTCAATTTTTAAAGAATAATAATCGTAACACATTAAAAAAGGAAATGCAAAATAAATTTTCTATTCAATTTGGGGGCCCCATTTATGTAGGGGCCCAGGGCAACAGCCCCATATGCCCCTGCCTTAGTCAGGCTCTGATGCTACCTATGAGCATTCTGCAGTCAACAGCATTGGTTTGAAGCACTGTGTGAATGCAGCTTAAAGAATGTCTTTAACCCTTTCATTCCTAAGATTATTTTAATTCAGGAACTTCAGAATATTGGAAAGTCCACTTTTTTTTCCATTCCCCACCCTTCCTTTCAGAAAAATTCCCTTCTTCTCAGGAAAACTGCAATGACAGTTCGTATTCTTAAGGTTATTATACAAAAGAAATTTCTGCTTGGCAGATAATTTTGAAGCAAATTTATATTGTGACATTCTTTGAGAATTTTTAGAAAATCTTCCTATCCTATAAATCCATTTTGGCGAGTGTTTCTAAGGAAGAAAGGATGGACCAAAGGTATTCAATCAATCACATTTAACGAAAGAGGAAAGAAATTGGCAGTGATATCCAGAGAACTCAGCCAGGTTTTGTAGCTCCATTGACAGGTATCTACAGCATGTCCATATTGATAGAATAAACATTTGGTTTATTTAATCAATTAAAGCATCTCTTTCATTAAAAAGGCAACATGATTAATTCTATTCATTCATTTCTAACTCACTTTCATAAAAACAAAACATTAAAAAACAAGAACAGAAATTCTTTCACCTTTCAGGGATGGATCATTAAAATTTTTGAAATACGATGAAAAAAACTCAATCAATGTGATTAATAGGCTGTGATGACATGGATTTTGCTATCATTTTTTTTTTTTTTAGAAAATATCGCTCCTTCTATTTGGGTAGCACCCTCATTTGAGAACACAGTCCTTCTAGAGTAATCTATTTGTAAGAAAATCTTTTGACACAATTGTGTAAATTTCTTATGATAATAACAGTAATTATGAATATTTTAGGTTAATAAACATTTTTATTTATGTTTTAGGTAATTTGAAACATTTAAAATAATGAAAATACAATTAATGACATCCTTATTAAGAAATTTCTAAATTGAATCTTATATGTATATAAATAACAAAAATTAGAAACCAATGCAATTTCATACAAAAAAATCAGTTAAAAATAAGAACTATCTATGTAAAATGCTAAAAAATGTATATTCACAGTTAAATTTAAATTGATAAATATCAAATAGAAAAAAAAATAAGCATAACTCATTATTTTGCATGAAATCTTTGGAAACATGTATGAGTGTCTTTTTGTCTATCACACTATGGCATATTGTTCATATTCTAAGCACTTTTTTTTTTAAAGAACTGTACAGGAATTCTTTTGAAACTTTACAGGAAAAAAAATCACAAAAAAATTAAGCAGCACATGAGTGTTAAAAATAAGAAATCATATGAAATGAAAGGCAAATCTGAAATTTTTCTTGCTTGACATATGAGTGGTCTTTCTCTGAGGCAATAAACAACCCCCTCTGAACACAAAATTTGCATTGAAGCCTTCTCTGCAAAATATCAAGTTATAGCTTTCCAACGGATACGACAAGTGAAAAAACAAGAGATAAATGAATGATGAAACAGATGTCCCAGAAGGGTGGTATCCCCAAATGAAACCATCCAGAAATCAAACACTTTGATTCATTCTTGAACTAATTAGAAGCTCCAAACAAATTATTTACAATTTAATGGGTATTCTAAGAAAGAGGGTGACTGATTTTGATAAAATTTCAATTCTTAAGAATTCAAAAGAATTTCCAGATTTCAGGTTAAAAAATGAGGCATTTTTAACATCAAAAAAAAAAACAATATAGAATTGCTCGGGTTGCCATCTATTCATTAGAAAAGAAACCAAGTGCACTTTTTAAATATTTCTTTGAGTTTTAAATCAAAATATTATTTTGCAGAATTTTTTAAATTTTGTGTCCTATTTTGCTATCACCCCTGAAAGGATTAAACAGTTTTCAAATGTATCCAATTTTTCGTGAACTCACCAAAATAAATTAGTTGTAAATATGTATCTAACAGCTGGAAAACTTTCTAAATATAAAAAAATACCAGTACTAAAATTTCCTTCCTGATACTGTTTCAGAATGACAAGTTGGAGGATACTCACCAATTCGAAAATCTAAAGAATATTCGATTTTTTAAATATAAATGCAAATTTATTAAGAATTAAGATTATAAAAATAAATACATAAACCATGGTGATTTCAGAAAACAAAATGCATCAAATTTAATTTTGTGCAAAATGCAAAACTTGCAACACAGGATGAAAATCACATATGTAAATTTTGCTAATGATTAGGTTTATGTAAATAACCATTTGCAATACTAATTTTTTTTATATTTGGCAATCTGTGAACATTTTTGCATATTTATTTAATAATCAAGAAAAAACAGTAAAAGTAATCTAAACGATAAAACTGAATAAAAATTTAGCAGCAAATATATATATATATATATATATATATATATATAGTAACACAACATTAAATAAAATGCATTTTAAGGAAATAAAGCTTTTCAGGCTCATAAATGATTCAACATTTTTAGTGCTTCCTCTTTTATACTTTTCTCAATAATTTAATTATCTGATTTTTAAAAATTTAAAATCAAAGTAAATCATCTAAGTTACTGTTCTTCAGAAGTATATGAAATAGCCTTGTATGTAAAAATCCCTTTAACAAAAAAGAGATTAATAGTTTTAATACATATGGTTCCTGCTCAATACTAGTTACAATAATACTTTGTCATAAATTATCATCAAATTAAGCTTTCAAATACAACTATAATTCTCAGAGCTCTAACAAAACATCATATGATTTTAATGTTTTTAAGATGGCTCTCACCAATATGGAAATGCAAAAAAATTATATATCTATATTAATAAAAATGTAACTCGAAATGCGTTGCTAAGCGCAAAACTAGAGAACGGCTCGACCGATTCGGCTAATTTTTATTTTAATATTTTCGTTAAGACACGAGGATGGTTCTTATGGAGAGAAAAAATGAGAAAACTGCGAGGAAAATAGTTAAAACGACTCTTTTCTTACTTTCCCGCCAAAAATCTTCATTTCCTTCCCCCACACCGAGTAAGATAGCAGGAAGTAATAAATTATCATTTGTTTAGAAAGAAATGCACGAAGTCAGTTGGTTTTCATTTATAGATAATGGGATGTTTAAAAAAGAAAGAAAATAGTTGCTTTTATTATTAGTCTGTATGAATATTTAATCTATGCCTACCTGAAATAAAGTCTGGGCAGGGAAGAAAAAAAGAATAAAAAAGGAAAAAAGGATTTGTAGAAAGAAAAGTAGTGAAGAAAAAAAGGTTAGAAAAGAAGAAAAGAAGGGTGTGTGTGTGTCACCAATATTTAATCTGTGCGCGGCATTTTCCAAGCTGTTTTTAAAATTTCGCATCTCTTGAAAACCAATTGTGTCTTTATTTCTTTAGTGTGTTTACCTTTATGAAAATTAGAATCTTCTTATTCTATAAAAACGTAGAATTTTAGACCTTTTTCACCACCATTTACGTAAAATATCAATTCCGTGACAATTATTGCTCGGATAGAAAAAGAAAGACGAGTAGTACAATGAACAGAACATCTGAAGAAAATAATACTATAAATGAATATTTGATTATCAAAATTTGTTTGGTTTAAATATATTTTGGTGAAAAACCTGTTATGAGACACAGCTACATAAAATATTATATGAAAATTTTAGCGAGCATTAATACTGGCGAACCGACTGGTCGCCAAAGGCAACTAGTTAATAATAATTCTTCAAATAAACTTTTTCTAGTCAATTTTTTCCTACAGTATTTCATCTGTACCTATTTATATTCTTACTAATTAATATACTAGTCTTAAATATGCTTAAAAATGTATTACAGCTTTGAATATCCATAGCAGATGGCAAAACAATTATATATGTTACTTATTTTTTCAGATGTCAGGGCCAAAAGAAGATAATATAAAAATTTCAATTTATTTTTGCACGGGAGAGCATGATTCATACATGGGGATAAAATATAGAACAAATTAATTTTCATTAGAATCCAACAAAATAGATGTGCGTGTGTGCGTCTGTGTGTTTCTCTCCCCCTGAACACTTATATTGAAAGATTCTGATATAAAATTCTGTGACAAGTGTCAATTCAGGAAAAAGAATCTTGGGTTTCTTATAAAAAATGGTTTGGGCATTAGTGATTTTTATTCCTACATTTGCAAGGTGAGAACTACATTGTCATCAATTTTTTAGAGCGTTTATTAGAATAAATTATATATAAAAAGGTGGAATTTGAATCAGGAACTAAGAGAAAATTTTAGAATAAAATATTATACAGTAATTTAAGATTAAAAAATAGTAAGTTAATTTAAGATTTATATTACATTAAGATATCACTATATATATATTTCAAGGAAACAATCTTGTTTATCACACAGTTTATTTCTCTTGTACAAATCAGAAACTAAATATAATAAATAAGAATTAATTGAGAGCTTTCTGTATTCCAAAGATAGTCCATGTTTCAATAATATTATCAAGCAAAAATAATTAACTAATGAAGAATCAGCAAGTCTGTCTGAAAAGAAGTTAACAGTTTCACAGGCAAATATATTTTTTTCATGTGAAAGTTGTAAAATAATTACACACAAAAACAATAATAAAGGTATAAAATATAGGGGATCACAAATATTGGTATGTAAACAAGAAGTAATTAGAATTAAAATATTCCAATTCAGAGCACAGTAAAATAAAAAAAAGACTACATTAATTTGAAATCTTGTATTAGAAAAACTAAAAACATGGAAAAAATTATATATAAAAAAGATAAAGTATAATTGCATAAGCATAATTCAATGATGCTATTATATAAGTTAATTACAAATTTTTAGAGCTAGAGGAGTTCAAAAGATTCAACAACTGCAATAAACACCAAAATAATAATGAAATTAATGCAGTTAAAAATTTTAGAAGTTGAAATTAGTTGCAAGATGAACACTTGTAGTGCAGTTGCTTTACATTTATTTTCTAACATTTTAAC
>JAOUZG010040590.1:792404-860208 GCA_026289955.1 Argiope argentata
ATGTTTTTAAGATGGCTCTCACCAATATGGAAATGCAAAAAAATTATCTATCTATATTAATAAAAATGTAACTCGAAATGCGTTGCTAAGCGCAAAACTAGAGAACGGCTCGACCGATTCGGCTAATTTTTATTTTAATATTTTCGTTAAGACACGAGGATGGTTCTTATGGAGAGAAAAAATGAGAAAACTGCGAGGAAAATAGTTAAAACGACTCTTTTCTTACTTTCCCGCCAAAAATCTTCATTTCCTTCCCCCACACCGAGTAAGATAGCAGGAAGTAATAAATTATCATTTGTTTAGAAAGAAATGCACGAAGTCAGTTGGTTTTCATTTATAGATAATGGGATGTTTAAAAAAGAAAGAAAATAGTTGCTTTTATTATTAGTCTGTATGAATATTTAATCTATGCCTACCCGAAATAAAGTCTGGGCAGGGAAGAAAAAAAGAATAAAAAAGGAAAAAAGGGTTTGTAGAAAGAAAAGTAGTGAAGAAAAAAAGGTTAGAAAAGAAGAAAAGAAGGGTGTGTGTGTGTCACCAATATTTAATCTGTGCGCGGCATTTTCCAAGCTGTTTTTAAAATTTCGCATCTCTTGAAAACCAATTGTGTCTTTATTTCTTTAGTGTGTTTACCTTTATGAAAATTAGAATCTTCTTATTCTATAAAAATGTAGAATTTTAGACCTTTTCCACCACCATTTACGTAAAATATCAATTCCGTGACAATTATTGCTCGGATAGAAAAAGAAAGACGAGTAGTACAATGAACAGAACATCTGAAGAAAATAATACTATAAATGAATATTTGATTATCAAAATTTGTTTGGTTTAAATATATTTTGGTGAAAAACCTGTTATGAGACACAGCTACATAAAATATTATATGAAAATTTTAGCGAGCATTAATACTGGCGAACCGACTGGTCGCCAAAGGCGACTAGTTAATAATAATTCTTCAAATAAACTTTTTCTAGTCAATTTTTTCCTACAGTATTTCATCTGTACCTATTTATATTCTTACTAATTAATATACTAGTCTTAAATATGCTTAAAAATGTATTACAGCTTTGAATATCCATAGCAGATGGCAAAACAATTATATATGTTACTTATTTTTTCAGATGTCAGGGCCAAAAGAAGATAATATAAAAATTTCAATTTATTTTTGCACGGGAGAGCATGATTCATACATGGGGATAAAATATAGAACAAATTAATTTTCATTAGAATCCAACAAAATAGATGTGCGTGTGTGCGTCTGTGTGTTTCTCTCCCCCTGAACACTTATATTGAAAGATTCTGATATAAAATTCTGTGACAAGTGTCAATTCAGGAAAAAGAATCTTGGGTTTCTTATAAAAAATGGTTTGGGCATTAGTGATTTTTATTCCTACATTTGCAAGGTGAGAACTACATTGTCATCAATTTTTTAGAGCGTTTATTAGAATAAATTATATATAAAAAGGTGGAATTTGAATCAGGAACTAAGAGAAAATTTTAGAATAAAATATTATACAGTAATTTAAGATTAAAAAATAGTAAGTTAACTTAAGATTTATATTACATTAAGATATCACTATATATATATTTCAAGGAAACAATCTTGTTTATCACACAGTTTATTTCTCTTGTACAAATCAGAAACTAAATATAATAAATAAGAATTAATTGAGAGCTTTCTGTATTCCAAAGATAGTCCATGTTTCAATAATATTATCAAGCAAAAATAATTAACTAATGAAGAATCAGCAAGTCTGTCTGAAAAGAAGTTAACAGTTTCACAGGCAAATATATTTTTTTCATGCGAAAGTTGTAAAATAATTACACACAAAAACAATAATAAAGGTATAAAATATAGGGGATCACAAATATTGGTATGTAAACAAGAAGTAATTAGAATTAAAATATTCCAATTCAGAGCACAGTAAAATAAAAAAAAGACTACATTAATTTGAAATCTTGTATTAGAAAAACTAAAAACATGGAAAAAATTATATATAAAAAAGATAAAGTATAATTGCATAAGCATAATTCAATGATGCTATTATATAAGTTAATTACAAATTTTTAGAGCTAGAGGAGTTCAAAAGATTCAACAACTGCAATAAACACCAAAATAATAATGAAATTAATGCAGTTAAAAATTTTAGAAGTTGAAATTAGTTGCAAGATGAACACTTGTAGTGCAGTTGCTTTACATTTATTTTCTAACATTTTAACGAAACTTAGAAACAAGAATGGAATAATGAGAATAAAAGTTCACACATATCAGTGTCAAGATAAAAATAGTCAGGTGTTTATTGTCCTCTTATATATATATATATATATATATATATATATATATATATATATATTCTTCAAAACGTAGCATCCTAATTATGATATTTTTACTTTCAATAAATAGTTCTTCTCTGTAATGTTAAAATATGGATAATTTATTACTTCTATAACTCTTCCAACTACTAACTTAGCTAGGCAATAAAAATATTCTAGAATTGCACCCATTAATAAAAATAAAAAATAATAATAGTGGGTGCAGTGATTAACCCGCAATGTTCAGGTTTTAAATACTTTTGTGTAATATCTTTAATGTAGAAACTACATTTGTATAAAATACAAACAAAAAAATTAAAGACCTATATATTAAAATAAAAAGAGAAATCAAAAAGAATATTGATAGAGTACTTGAAATCTATAATATTTTCTAACAGAGGAGTACATATAACTCTCCTTACTTCCAAATCTATTGCACTAAATTTTCTAAAGAATCAATAACAAGAGAAAAATTACACAAAAGAGGAAATTTATATTATTGAAAAAATAAAGTTTTTAATTTTAAAAAGGTGTAAATTTTTCTAGAATACTTTCCTCTGAAGATTACAAGGAAAAAAGAAATATTGTTTAATTTCTGGTAGCAGTAGTTGTTACTGTTGTCTAGCATCTGTTTTATTAGCTTATAAGAGTTTTTACTTTCTTTGTCTTACTTTGAGTGATTGACTTATGCCTGTTTTTATGCATTGTCAAATACCACCTTGAAACAAATGAAACTCTGGTAAAAAGATGTATTAAAAAATAGTGGTAGAGTAATTAAAATTTAACAATTTTAATGTATTAAAAAATTTATATTAGAATATATTATGGAGAAATAAACATATCTTGAAAATTTTTTCAAATCATCTTCTAAGATGGTTTAAAAATATTTATTCTGGAATAATTTCCCTTAAATTTCCTAAGGGGTGAAAAAAATAGAAATGTTGGTTAATTTCTAATCAATTGAATATTTAATTAATTTTTGAGCATTTAAAACTTTAAAGTATTCATTTTTTAAATAATAAGTAATCAGAATTTGGATCTAATTGTTTAAGAGATGTGAAATATACATAGTCACAAAAAGTTATTCATATTAACCTTCTGATTCCAAAAACAGATGAAACGGTGTGTCAACAATCAAAAAGGGATGTGCTTGCTTCCTTCTCCTTCATGAAACAGGGTCAAAAAAACATTGGAGAGCAACCTGTCTCTCTGACAATGATTGTTTCCTCCCCTACGGCGGGTTGTATGAATTTATTCAAAAATGTACGATAAAAAGCAATAACAAATGATATTTCTTCTCATATAAATACTGTATCCACAAAACTATAATCTTGATTACAATAAGTACATTACCTTAGATAAATACAACCATTTCCATTAAAGGAGTTTTTATTTCGTTAGTTATTGTTTTGCTTCTTCTTGATTTGTTTGTTTAATTCAATAAGTTTGAATACTGAAATATAAGTTATTTAAATATAAGCAATTAAAAGAAAAGTTCTCTTATGTTTAAAGTATAATTAAATGAGGTTAATAGTGATGGAATTATTTTTAAGAAGGAAATAGTTGCAAAAGCAATTCTTGAAATACCGTAAATAGTAACAAAAACTTTCATCCATGGATGTTAAGTTTCCAGTTCATATAAGTTAAAAACATGTTTCTATGTTATATAAGTTTCATCTTCACAGTAGAAGTAGCACCATTAGGAATCTAAAATTTTCTGTTCATCATCATAAATTTAATTTTAATGTTGTTGCATTTTTTTAAAAATCTGCACTTTCATAAAGATTTGTTCGTTATATAACTTTTCACTTTGTATATAAAATATTGCAAGTACATAGTGCATAAGAATAGTGAAAAAAGAAGCAGTTTATTAAAACAGAAGTACATTAATGTTTTTCAAACTAAACATTTGCATCTGTGAAAATCTGTAGATGTCAGCTGAATTCAAATTTAATTTCCTTTTAGATGTTCTATTTATTAAACTGTAACCTAAATCTACAACTGAAACACCAAACAGAATAAAAATATGATTTTTACATTACTATATGCATTATATATCTTCAGAAATTTAAATATTTTTAAAAGATTGTTCTTATACGTAAAATAAGTCAGTAAAAATTTTGATGGATGAAGTTCTGGTAATACACTCTTCAACAACATACAACTACACTTTTATTGTAAATTTTTACTAATTAACTAGGTTTTTTGTTTTATTTTTTCCATATTTCAAATAATGTAGTTATTTCCAATTTCAGAAAAATTCAGAGCTTTCTAACTTCAACTTTCCTGGGGTCCTCAGGTAATGTAACTCTCAAAGCCCTTTTTCCCTCCAAATTCTTTATTCATTTTAATTCAATTTTTTTTCAGCAGTTTTAAGCAGCGAATTTTGAAAAACTGCCTTCGGAAGTCCCTTTTTTAAAAGTCTATTTCAATATTTCATGTATAAAAAAAAATACTTAAAATGTAAAATTAACTTTAAGCAAAATATTAAGAACAAAATACAATATTCTTTAAAACACTGTAAATAATATTGTAAAGGGAAGAAACATTTTTTTTCAACTTAAAAAATACAAATTTTTTAGAATTATAAAATAGCACAAAGAATAACTTGCAAATGGTAATTAGGTAAAATTAATATAATCAGTGCTTGATTTTGACTTGAATAACTTTGCTTGCATGGATATCTGTCATAAAATAAAAGTATAAAACTAAATAACTTTCTAAAACTGCTTAAAATTTCCAAAAGCTGAGCTATTCAAAAGAAAATGGATTAAGAACAATAGTTTCTTTATTAAAAGAGAAAATCTGACTTCTGTTATTGGATTTAAAGAGAAACTTTTATTGTAACATTCAAGAAGTTTTTGAAGAAATGTTTTATTTCCTCAAAATTATATAAGCAAACACTTACTTTTATTTCTGTAATTTACTTTCAACCATAATACATAAAACCGTGATTACATCGTCAGCATATTTCTGTTAAAGAAATTTGTTATCTTTATTAAATTGAAACCAATTATATTCTAATAATAAATTGTTAAATAAAAAAATGGATCATAATACTTTTGTAGCAGCTGTAATTCTTTTTTCTCAAAATAGGCTAAGATTTTGATGACGTTGTATTAAATTTCAAGGAATATTTAACAGAACCTTTATTCTACAATCCACAATATATATATATATATATATATATATATATATATATATATATATATATATATATATATATAATTTACTCTTAGATCACATTCATATTTTAAAATTACTGTCAAAGTAGCCTCTCAGAAAAAATATTCAAAGTATAAAAATATCCCTACCATTGTTTAGCATTCATTTATTATAAAATTATTAAATTTCTAGAATTAAATATCATTTACATGAAGAAATGCTTCCCATTTTCTCCTAATGCAAACAACAACAACAACAAATACAATTTGAAGATAAAGGATATAAAATGAAAAAAAGCAAAATAAATGCAGTTTGCACAAAAAGGATTTGAAAGAGAAAGGAGATATTTTGACTAGATTATGATAGACAACAGTATATTTATAATTGTTTGGGATCAAGAGAATATTTTGTCCACATAAATATTATTTGTTATATGTTACCTCTTTCGCTATTCTGACATTTCAAATTCTGCAATATTTATTACATTTTGATAAATTACTATGGAAATGAAGTTTTTCCACGTATCTACATATATCTTAATTCTCTTTAAATACTAATAAATCTAAGCAATTGCTTTGAAAATAAATTTGTTTACATTTAAATAAATTACAAATTTCCTTGCTTTTTAATAATTTATTGAACGTTTACAGTGAGTTATCTAGATTAATCACTCTTATAATGAAAAAAAAAATAGAACTTCTGAATGATTGAAATTTATTAAACATTTATGATTTTAAATTTCAAACAGAATGCAAGCATCATTTTAAAGTTATGTTTCCACATCAAATATGTCTTTCATCAATTAACAAGTTATAACTATATTCAGTGGTAAAATGAATGAAACTTCTGAATTATAAATGAATAAAATTTATTAAGCATTTACAATTTTAAATTTCAAACAGAATGCATGCTTCTTTATAAAGTTATGTTTCCATATCAAATATGTCTTTCATCAATTAACAAGTTATAACTATATACAACAGTAAAAAGAATGAAACTTCTACAAATTGTAGGCCGATATCAAACTTTGCACATGACCCTTCTTTAGTCAACAATAGTTTTGATGTTAAAAACAAAATTACAAAAGAGCATCGTCAAAATAAACGAAGATTTGATCACAAGAAGGGGGTGTTATCGCTCCATCGGCACTCTTTGCAAAAATATTACAACCATGGGCTGACTTGGCTTCAGCGATTATATTTATTGTAACCCTGCTGACATGGGATCAGCTATTGAAAGCAAATATAGAATTCTGTCATTTTGAATCATTGCAAGGTCAGTTGAACTTCGATCAAACAAAAAGTTAGAATTTCTATTGTCTTTAAATTTTAAATAAGATTATAGTCCACTTGATGAAAAATTGAAATGAACCAGATTAAACTTATAATTATTTAGTATCAGGAGGGGGGATTTCATCTTCTATTGTTTTTACTTTTGGGTATTTTGGATTTTAAAAGTAAAAGATTCAAAGGGTTAAGATAGATACATAATGCCACCAGTAATTGCAGAATTCTTTTCAAAAATACTGAAGCTTAATTATTTTAAATATTTTTTATGCAAGCTCAATATAAAAATTTTTACTAATGCACCTTCCTTACAATATGTTACTACACCACTGCAAAATCATATCAATTTTATTTTTAAAAAAATTAATAAGGCTGAGCATATGAACCTAAATGCAAAAGTCATGCTAGTTTTAATAACATTAAAAAAATTCAAAAATTTTGTATAGTTTAGTTATATTAACATCCCATTTTAAAGCAACACTAGGGCTATTTTGAGTTGGATCTCATAATTTTGAGCTACAGCCAGATGACAAGGATGACACCTGAATTGGCACTCTCCGACCAAACTTCCACACAACTCCAGAGGGAGGATGTTTAGCTCTAACGGATTTCACATGCAACAGACCCGCTTACACAATGGTTTTTCAGTGGCATTGGGTCTTAAACCTGATAATCTCTAATTCCAAAGCCAAATCTTGCAATAGGCCATTGAAGCCATTAAAATGTCCCAGAGTTTTTTTAGTCTGTTCAGTTCTTAGATTAACAGCAATTTTTTTAACCTGTGGCACCAGCTTTATAAGGCAGATAACATCCTCAATACACAAGTATTACTTTTGTATAGTGGTTATGTTACTAGGCTACAAACACTAGCACCGTGGGTTCAAACTTCGCCCTTCAATTGCCCCAAACATTCAAAAAGTAAAGCATCTAGCTTTAAAAAAAAACACTTTTAAGGCTTTATATAAAGATCATTAAAAATGAATAGTTTTTAAGGCACCTTTAATAACACTACATACCCTGTTTACTTATTAATACTAAAGATTTAACAACTTTCTTTTCTTACACATATGTCAATAATCTATTAATCCTAAAATAGAGGTCCCCCCTAATCTTAGAATCTTTGCCATAATCATAATTATTGTGGTCAGAGATGGTTAAATCTTACCTGAATAATTTGCCCTGTGAAGATTTACTTCAAACAAAAAAGGATTGTGAATAGCCTGCATTTTAAGTTCAACTCTTCTTGTATAAACATAGTGAATGCCTCCATTCTCCAGACCTTGAGAGAATAAACTAACCAACCTAAAAATATTATATGAAAAACAATAAAAACTTATGCATGCACTAAATTTTATAGCTT
Organism: Argiope argentata; assembly: GCA_026289955.1. Lineage (NCBI taxonomy): Eukaryota > Metazoa > Arthropoda > Arachnida > Araneae > Araneidae > Argiope > Argiope argentata. The sequence goes on from JAOUZG010040590.1 coordinate 800,529, forward strand.
ATTCAGAGGGTTTATTTATTAATATAAATAAAATAAGTAAATAGTATTGTCCCTTTCATTTGAAGTATGATTTAAAGAATCAACAGCAAGTACAAAAGAAAAGGAAAAACAAATCTTTGAAACAATATTTTCGTAAATGAGACAATAAAGTAGTTAAAAGAAAAATAATAATATTTACTATTAGCAATTATTTCTGCTCATATATTTTTCAATTTGTTGGGATTTATTCCAGAACCAATATGAACACTAAGAAATATTAACACTGAAACCACATTGTACACTTTTTAATCCATAATTGATATGCTGTAATCTGACAGGCCACAAACAATGATTTTTATGACACTTACACTCCATGTTTACATCAATTGAATGGATTCAACTTGTAACTTCAGATTTTTTAAACTTTAATTACACGTATATATTTTCTTGAAGTATCAATACCTGATTTTTTTTATATTCTAGTAATTTGTTTCCAAAACATTTAGCAAATCACATTTATAATGGTCATTCTACAAAAAATGCATTATTTCTGGTTTGTAGTAGTTAATTTTAGAAATAATTATTTTAAAATATCCTTTAAAGAGATTTCAAATATTATAACAGATTTTAAAATATAATCAATACTATTTGATATTTCATTTTTTTTATTTGCTTTTTTCAATGAGCAGAGAGATACTTGTATGCCTTCGTTGCATATCAAAACATATTTTCTCCCAATTATGCATTCACTTATTTACTAAATGCAAAAATAAATAAATAATGGACTTAATAGAGTAATCTCAGTAATTAGATGGAGGGAATATAGTGTAAATGAATGTTGTTAAAAAAGAAAAGAAAATGTAGCACTTATTATTCTTTGAATTAGAGTCATAAGTCTTTCTTGTATATGCTTTTCTGAATGCCATTAGGTATGAGAATTTTCCATAAATGGAAGTATTGTCCACTTATTACAGAGATTTATAATCATAGGAAGCCATTTTAACTCTTCTTCATAGAGAAACTAAACAGCTTAATTTGTAGGAATTTGAGCATTATTCTCTCAGTATTAAAATAGATAATTAACATTGTGTTTTCTTCATTCTTGATTAGAAAAGGTAAGAATTCTTTCTTCAATAAAATTATTTTCTTAGTTAAAAGAAAGACACTTTTTTTAATAAACTCTAAATCAGCTTGATGTGTGAACCTTAAGAGAACATGGCATAGAATTCAAAACATAAAAATTTGTATCATCTGTATATGAATCCTTCGTAGCAATGCAAATTTAATGGAGAATACAATTTTTTTAAAAGTCAATTTTAAGACTAATATTTAATTTTTAATAATTCTAAATTATGATCTTAACATAATATATAGGTATATTCACATAAAAAATGTTTTTAATGTTATTATAAAAATATATTTTGACAAAATAATCTTGTAACTAAATTTTTTTTCTTATTAAATCAATTTTTTAAGTAAAATTTTAATCTTAATTCAATAAAATTAGCTGAAATAAGAAGAAAAGCAAATAAATATCAGTATATAGAATAAAGAAGTGTTACTGAAAATATTACAAAGACTAGCGTTAGAAATTTATTAAGGGGGATAAAAAGTTTTCCCTTTAAATAGGAAATTACTATTGGAAGAGTAATAGAGAAACAAATTCCTAAAAGTTTTTAATGTGAAAAAATTGAAAGAAAAAAAAGATTTCAAAAATATCTGGAATAAGAATTAAAAAGAATAAATGAAGTTATCATTTACAATCAGAAGTTTCACACAGCACACATAAATTTCATTCATTACTTAAAAAGATATTTATAACTCAAAATAAAGTTACTCAGCAATTTTATGGAGGGAGGGGAAGAGGAGGAATGAAAATTACAGATTTTTCTATGAAAAAAAATATACCAAAAAAAGGGGGAGGTTAAACGGCACTTTGAAAAAACCTTCAATAAAATTTGATTTAGAATTCGAACAAAAATACCCCAAGCATTATTTTGACACTGTAGTCCATTTTGGATAATTACTCCAAATGCTCCAACCAAGGATAAATATCATTAGGAGAATTTCTAGCATTTGGTTTTTAAAAAAATGTGTTATTTGAACTTCATTATTTTTTCTTTTTAAGGTATTATGAAAGCAGTTGTCTGGGGAGTGGGAGGAATGAAGATTGTCTGGAGGAAGATGCTCAGAATAAGAAAAAAAAGAACAAAATCTCATGATTTTGTAGAAAATAAACAAATAAATTGACCACAAATAAAGAAAAAAATAATCAATAGAAAAAAATGGCCAAAAAACTGGAAAAGGAAGGTTAAAATGCATAAAAGATCATTCAACATAGGTAGTATTTCAAGATTCTCTTTTGAAATTCTTACTACATATAAATAATTCACCAATATAATGTAATAAATGAAGTTAAAAGAAATCTAAGTTGCTAATATTTTATCTTATGTGGACTTTTTTTTAACAATTTTCTTTATAAAGATTAAATCTGTTATGTCAGAGCATAAACAAAAACTTTGTTAACTATTTTTTCATGTAATGAGAATGCTCAAATATACAGATATGGATCCAGAGAAAAGTTTAGAAATTAATGAAGAAGAAAGGCTTTTTATTTTATGCTACTTTTATTATATTGTAAGAGTATTCTAATGAATTTACAATAAAGTTTGTGTAAAAATGTTCTAATGACATTCATGTTTCCTTAAAAAAAGATTATATATTAGAAGTTTATTTAAGTGATGTCACTGAAATTCTGAATCAATCTATTTTGAATGAAAGAAAACAATATATATTTAGCAAAAACATAAACATATTTAATATAAGATGAAAGAAAAAGATTAAATTAATAATTGAAGAAATCGTTTCCTAATTATAATAAAGCATTTTAAATTATCGAAAAGTGTAATTAATTTAATCTATAAAAACTTAATGCATACATATATAAAAAGTTTAAATCATAAAAATACTTCATAAAAGTGTATTTTCTGTTGCATGAGTGGGTCCTCCATTCATGCCCGAAATTTTAATTGCAAAAGAAAGTTTAAAAAATAATAAAAGAGAATGTGAACAACTGTATGGGAATAGAAGTGGTATTGAAAATTATAAATATAGATATTGAAATTCTGATGTTAAAAATCTATGTTTTCTTTATGAGACCCACCTAATGATGTTTCCATAATGTCTAAGACTTAGATATTAGGAAAGAAACTTAGTCTTTGGAATATCAGCTTCTAATCTTTGTTTGACACAAAACATAAATTTCTACATGAAATGAAAATGGGTTTTAATGATAAAGATATTCACACTGTGGATTTTTTTGAAATGAAAGATTATATTCCATCAATTCTGAGTTCTCTGCATTTAAAGAATTAGAAAATCAACAAGAAAGTAAACTATCTTCATGTAAAAATTATCATATATAAAAATAATTTTAAATTATCATTTTATTCAACAAATCCAAACATTTGTGTAGTAGGAGATGGCATATATTTTTTTTCTGGTTATAAGTACAACAACAGCATAATTCAACAATTTAAGTCAAAATTAACCTATAAAATAATAACATTTTATGAGTATAAAAAAATTTCTAGAAGCCCAAACGAGAAAATTAATCATTTTCAAAATAGAAAGATAAATAAATAATATCTATGTAAAGAATTAAGCATGTCAATAAAGTATATTTTAGGAGATGATAATCCTGGAAGAAATCAAGTTAGAGACACTAGAACATATGTAATTTTTCACTATCAAGGATAAGAAAAATTACACATTTATTTGTACAAAATGCACTTGAAAATTTTGTAATACATATACACAAGAATCTGAAATGAAATCATTCCTTGCAAAAACAGCCCATTTTTATCCAACATTTTTTTTTTTTACATACAAAGTCTAATTTTTATATTCAGTCACCTTCATCATAGATCCATATAATAATAAAAAAATGATTAGAAATTTTTTAAAAGAATTTGTTTTTCTATATTAATTTTAACAGTGATAAATATTCCAAGATAATGTATATTGCAACATAATTTTTCTACTAATAGTATATTTCATAAAATTTAAAAACTATTTTTATTGTAATAAAAACATCTACAGAATATATATGGATGGAATTCCAAAATGTTATTTTTATTAAAAGATTTTATTTGAATTTTCAAAAAAAGCAGTCAGAAAGAACACCACCCCTGTACAATTTCCCAGTAAAGTATTAACAGGCAATAGAAAACCTCAAAGACTTTTAAGAATAATAATAAAATGCTCAATTTCTAAATTATAAATCAATAAGAACTTCTACAATCACGAAAATCTTTTTTTTAAACATGATTTGTTTAAACTTACACATAAAATAAGATGGAGGCTAAAATTATCACCATTCCCAACTGAAACAAAGTTTTTTGAAACGTTTCTGATATGAACAAATAACCAAATGATGAAGAACTGAAAAGGATTCCAAAGATACTATGCAAAAACATCATAAGTATGCTAAAGATGGAAATAGAAACTCAAATCCTGATGACACAACCGCGTAAAATTTTAATGAAAATAAATAAGATATACTAACATGATTGCCACTGAAATTTCTAAAATGTGTCTAGTATACTCATTGTTTTTCTGAACGAATAATCTGGAAGACGAAAACAAAACAAAATAATTCAAAATGTTCAAGACATTATAGACAAATTTTTTGTCCATAAATTATTTTCTAGATTTGCATATATAAGATTTGCTATATTCTCAAGGCTAGTTTTCTTGTTCAATTTCGAATGCGAGCTCCTACTGAAAAGTTGTCCAATTTAATGTAGTTTTATTCCAAGATCTTTTGCTATTGGCAACACTTTTATGGAATAAGAGTAACGGCGCTGTTGGCGTTCACTAACGCGCGGTTTGATTAATTGTTTAAAATTGTATGCAAATAGATGATAAATGTTTTTAAGTTATTAATGAATTTTTTGTTATGATTGGGGTATATCGAATTTCTTTTTATATCGCCTACTAAATTTGTACTTTATAGTATTGTGATTGCGTGAGTACACATTCTCTTATATATGCATTTATTTTTATTTAATATATTTGATTGTTTAAATTGATGAAAAGAAATTGGTTTTCTTAAGATTATAATTTTCTTTTCAAATTATCTTTACCTAACATAAACCGTTTTTCCTTCATTCGATTTCCATTTAATAATAAATTATTTAAATTGAAAATTGTGAAAATGGTTTACTGGGCATTTGATTTTAAAATATACATCTGCTTTATTGAATGGTCAATATATTCTCATTATCTGCATTAGGTATTGTATAAAAGCAATTTTAAAATTGAATTTCTGCGAATTTAATTAAGGTATAATGTTTTTAGGTCTGGCATAAAAACAAGGAGGCAGTTGTGTACAGTTTTCAAAAAACGATATCGCTGCATGAAAATTCTCGTTTAAAATTTTCAAAACTTATCTGTATATAATTGTACAATATTTCTAACCACTTTTAAAATACTATTTAATAAACAAGATTGCATTGAAATCCATTCATATGACTTAGACATAACTATCGTATATGATCTAACTATTCATAAAAATATTTTTATTTAAAGAATTTTAATAAAACCAATATTTCAGATAGAATAAAATTGAGTATATTATTATTTTCAGTGTATTTTGTGACCAGTTGTTAGATTTTATCATCATGGCTGAGAAGCTATTTTATTCATGTTGTGTTATCTTTAATAATAAAAATAATAAATATTTGGTCAAAGATCTGTTAAGACTCTGTGAACAGACTATTAATTTAAAACATCCTCATTTGATGTATATATAAGTTGAGTGGCTGGAAATTAGTTTGAGGTGATTTTTAAAAAATTATCTTTGTTTTATTAACTTGTTTTAAAACTTAGTAAATTAGCCTCTCTCTCATTCCCTTCCTCTAATTCTTAGGAAAATTATCAAATGAAAGTAATTTGTGATAAACTGATGCTTGATTTGTACGACTTCTTAAACTAGGTCTTAAATTTTAGGTTACAATAATGGGTTTTTTTTTCTGGCATATATAGAAATACAAACTTAGATTATTTAGAAAATTATTTTGACTTGAAAATATCAAAAAGTTATCTTTCTTTTCACTTTTTTTTCAGTTATTAGTTAATATTTTTTAATGAGCTTATTTCATAAAATTTGTTTTTGTATGCCATTTTTATTTTATTTTCTCTCTAAAACCAGCCGGTAGAGAGAAAACAAGAAAAGTAGGCAATGCACATCTACTTTTCTTGTACAAGTTCAAATTGAAACATATTGCAACTCAAGCTTCGAGAAACGTAAATCATACATTTGAAATTGGATCTGTAGTGAAAAAAATACTTGGTATTAGGGTATTTCTTATACTTGGGTCCAAACTAAGAGCTAGACATATGGCTGTGTTAAAACATCCATGTGCAATAAATGAAGTTATAAAAATATTTTTCGTGCGCTGTACAAACTGTCACAACTTCAGATGATCAACTATAAGAGCAAGTGAGAATCTTTGTTGCTTCACAATAAAGGATTGCCTCTTTTACATGAAATTGCCATTTGGGGTTAAAAAAAGTGGATTTTGTATGTTAGTTGAAAATGATCAAGTAAATGGGTAGATAAGAACATATCCCTCAGTTGAAATTTTATCAGAAAAAGATTATGGTTACCATCTGGTGAAATGCCAAAGGGGTTACCCATTATTCTTTCTAACAACCAGGCAAAACCATAACAGCAGAATCCTATTGCCATGAAAATGATGTCATTCTCTTTATCTTCCAGAAAACGGAAGCCTAGATAATGAAGATGGAAAATCTTAGAAGTTCTAATTGAATATTTGTTTTTTAAAAAAGAAATTTTGTAGTCTACTCATAATCATAACATAAATAATTGCTCCTTGGGTGTTACCCATTGTAGAGTGTTAGGTTAGATAAAATTGTTTTTTTATCATTATTCTGGTTTTTTCCCATTATTTAAACTGTTATAATTATTATTACTTGGGAACTGAAAAATGACAAAATGTAACTTTTATAAGAAAGAAAAATTCAGTTAATAATATATTTCATCACATTATGAATTTATTTTGATGAGACCTTCATTTGAGATGTTGACTAACTTTTTCCCAGGAAATCAAATGCTTCAAAAAAGCCCAAAATTATTTTACATATTTAGTTTATTTAATAACAAAATGGACTTAATGAATATGACATTTGGTGGATGATTTCAAGCAACATTAAAAGATTTTGGTGTAATATTGGATATTTGTTTATTACCTAGCTGTATTCTGGCATTAGGTTTATAACTACTTTAGAAATTAACAAGAAATAATTAAGTTTCCCAAAATCAGATTTATGATATGTAATGCCAAAGATAAATAATTTTCTCTGAATTATTATAGATGCAATCTTTAACTAAGGTTTTTTTTTTTTGTTTGTTTGTTTTTTAAAGATAACTGACAGTAGAAGGGAAAAAAGCTTTAAATGAAATTTTATAAATTTATTCTTACTGAACTATTTTAAATAGTTTCTTCATACTTATTAGACTTATCTACAGAGAATATTTCATTACTTGTATTTTTTTCAGGTTGAAGATGCCACAAAAGAAAAAAATCTTTCGGATGGAAAGCCCAACAGGTATGGCAAATTTTTTTAAAAGATTTATAATTTTTAATTAAGCATTTTTTAAGTTGAATTCATTGCCTATGTTATTTGCATATATAAGTCTTCTAAATTAAACAGCATTTTCTTTCAGTCTCCAGATCGGTATTGGTATGCTTGTTGTGACTTTCATTTATACAGAACTTGAAAATAATAGTTGTTTTTTAAATACTTACAAAAAGAAATATAAATTGTGCATTGTTAAGAGCTGTAATAATGATTGCTTTGAAGTAAATTATGGATTACAGTTTTAATTATTATAATAAACTTGGAGTTGGGACCAATAACAGGTGACCCCAGATGTTTCTTTTAAAGTGAATATGCCTGAAGACAATAATAATAATAATAAGGTTAAGATACTACTACATACGAATTTAGCAAAGTAAGTGTTAAAATTCCTCCTTTTTGGATGGCCGCCCAGAAATTTTGTTTTTCTACACGAAACATTCTTTATTATTTTGTTTAAAGTCAATGAAATTACAATTTCAAAAGTATCCTCCTCCCTGCGTGGTAGTTAGAAGAAAAGTTACCGGCAAAATTATAAACCAGAAGTGCAATATTTAAATATGATATCAACGGGGGGAATGCACAAGGTTTAAAATTGAAGAGATTTTGTGTAATGCTAGTAATCATTTAGAATATTCATAAAAATATAAAGACCCAATTACCAACCTTGAAAATTTCTCTTAATATATGCGTGTAATGTAGTACCGTGAACCAGTATAGTGGTTAGAGCAGTGACAAGGCATTCATAAGACACCAAGTTTGATCCTCGGTTACGTTCTTTTTGTTTTCTTTCTAAATTATTTCAAAATGATCTAATTGTTTTAACTAATACCTTTTTCTTTTTTTATGCAAAAATAAATATTTATTCTCCTAATTCTTGCAATATAATTTAATTTTTAGAAAGATAAATAATTATAGATACGAATGCCTTTTTTTTTTTTAAAATATTCAGGGGGAAAAAAACATTAACTGTTTTTATATCTGTTTGAGTTTTTTTTAAATGAATGAAGTTTTTTTAATCTGTTTGAAATAATGATGAAAGTATTTGAACTTGTAATATAAAATTAAAGATGTTTTTAGGTAAATAACAGAAATAAAATGTGTACTTAAAGAAGAAAAATAATTACTTTTGATTAATGCAAAAATGAGAGGACTAAACATCATTTATGTCAACAAACTCGGCAATTGATGTTTTGAAAACGAAAAATTATTTTCGAAACCAGTTTGCGTGTTTTTGCATAGTAGAATAATTTTAAAACAAGAAAAGAAAAAGCTTTTCTGGAAATGAAAATCGACCATACAGAATACCAGGAAACAAAAGATTGTACGACAGATTTTAAATGTGCCAAGATTTTGGATATGTCGCCAAAAAAAAGTATTTTTACTCTCAGATTTTCCTTAAATCACGTGTCTCATGTTGCATACACTTGTTTCAATAAGAAACATACAACTGGCTCCTTCTATTTAAATATCAGCTCAGTGGGGGGAGCCCACTAGTAGGAAGCAAGTAATTTCGTGAAATTTCATTCTTAAGAACTATCCCAATATAGATGCGTTTTTATACAGTATCTTTTGTGAGTAAATCTAACAAACTGATCTGAGATATGATTGGTTGTTTAAAAGCAGGTCTAGATAAGCATGTGTTTTCTAGTGTTGGTTATTATATTTGCAAGGGAAAAAAAGGAAAATATATTTACATAATTGAGGCTTATTTGGAATTCAACAAGTGAAAATTATGAGTTTTTTGTTTTGTTTTTTAAGTATTAAATTTTATTTTGCATTGATTTTAGTTTTTTATAAAATAGAAAAAAAAATTCATGTACATTTAAAAACATATTGTGGAATCAATTTTTAAAAAAAACAAACATTATTTTGAAAATATCAGATGTATAAGAGAAATTCAGGCAGTAAAAACAATGGCAATTCTGTTTAAAATTTCTAACTTTGATAACTTAGTTTCAAATTTTATTATAATAATCAAGAATGGTTTTGTTTAAGCTAATATTTTTTTTTTATTTGGCCATTTCTTAATGTATTAAAATCCATTATTGTATCATGGTTTAAATATGCCCCCGCTAAATTTAATTTTGTTATTTTAATATATAAATAATCTGTTGCAATTTTATAGATAATACTTTTTCTGATGAAAAACAATTTTTTCTAACCTTGATGCCTTTACCTTGTCAAATAATGAATTTGTGCAGAATTACCTTGATTGCAGTTTCTATATATTGCAGCATATAAATATTATTGTTAATTTTATATACTTAAGTTGCATTTTTTTTCTTTCTTTTTGGACTGTTTGTTTTTGACTTGAAATGTTGAATTATGACTAATGTTTGAATGACTAATGTTTGAATTTTGACTTGAAAACATCTATTCATTCATTTCAGTGTTAAACTGTCTGGTGAGACATAATAAAATCATATTTGAATTTCTGTTACTTATTAGTTTAATAAAGAGTGAGTGTACAAAACGTGTCTTGTAGGATGTAGCTACAGTTTTTTTATGCGTTATTTTTCAATTTTTTTCAAAAGCTATTTATGACTGGAATGATTTTGATCTAATTTATATAAAATAAATAAAAATAAAAATGGTTTGTACCTCAGATAAATTTTTTAACATTTGACTTTTCAAATTCATTTAGGAATGCGTTTCTTCCAAGAATATGATTTGATTAGCAGTTTCTCTCTCTCTCTCTCATTTTAATTCAATATTAATACTCTTAAGTAGAATAAAATGAATCTGCAAATAATAGAAAGGTTTTGTGTATTATATTTTATATTGAATAATCTGGCATCAAAAATAAGTTATTTAAAAGCGTATGGATATGGGTTGAAATTTCATCAAGGCCAATATAAAGAAATAAATTATTATTTATCTATGTTTTTGGATAAGATGCAAATTAAAACATTTTCTCAAAAATATTGCAGTATATTTAAAATTTTAACTCTGTTTTTATGACAATTATTTCACAGTAATTTTTTCATTGGTCAAAAAATGTGTGATTTTCAATCTGAGAAATATATTTCACTTAGTAAATCACAAGCAATTTTAAGTTGTGAGCTCAGTTATCCAAGAATCCCATTATGCTAGTAAATCACAAGCAATTTTAAGTTATGTGCTCAGTTATCCAAGAATCCCATTATGCAGATACTCATATAGTAGATTAAGAGAATTTGAGTTGTAGAATGCAGTAATACTCTCTAAAATAAAATGTTGAGTTTTATAGTATAACTAAAAATATGCATTAATAAAAACTCTTAGTTGAAAATATAGGCAATTGGGTGTTATGAAGTTTTTATGCTTAAAACTACTATTGTGCTGTTGCACTTACTATTTTCAGTGATTTTCCCAACTGAAGTTACATATTTCCTTTGCAACTATAAAAGAAATTTTATTAGGGTTGTTCTTCCTCATTTGCTTTCCTGCTCATATGGGTATCTCAAATGTACAATTTTTGAATCTCTGTTTAAGCTATCTAGAATGTCTTTCTCACTTAAACAAGGGTATAAATTTTATTAGTGAGAAAAATCAAATTATTAATTTAATTGATCACATTAAAAAATCTGTTATCTTCATTATATTGTTTCGTATAATTTACCAGTAGTTTTCATGTTGAAAGAGCTGCATTATTTGTTGTTTCTGGAAAGTTCTAAGATTCACAAAGGGCACATTGATCCTTTAATAAAATAGTATTATTTACAGTAACTCAAGTAATTTCTGTTTAAAGCTATAGGTTAAAATTTGTCCCATTACTTGCATAAGACTAATTTCCTTTTAAGTGAAATGAAATGTTTAAAAAAATTTCATTTGTGATCTCATTATTTTTCCAGCTTGTGTATTCTGCGGAAAAGATGAAGATAATGAGTTTTTGTTTGGGAAATTCTTTCGGAGAAAAGCTTTATCTGTTCATCAATACTGCATGGTAACTTCCAGTTATATCTATTTTGCATGGTCTATTAGTGTCTTTATCTTATCTATATGTAATATTTTATTTTTAAAAAATTTCATTTATTTCTTGATATTGTTACTTGTTGACATTTTAATATTAAGTGCAGATTTTTTTTAATATTCATTTGCTTATAAATACATTGATCTTGCTATTAAAAATTGCATCAGAATATCTCAATGTATTTATTATTATTAAAAGTTAACTAATTTTTAAATATTTTGTATTTGCTTTGAAAAATAAAGCTGAAACAGATATTTTATTAAAATTATGCATAGGTATATGAAATGTGATATTCCCCCCCCCCAATATGCACTGAAATATTTTTGATTCAAATTTTTGAAGAAAATCTTTTAAATTAGACATTTATTCATTATTATATAATTTTACAAAAATTTTCCAAAATCAAAGATCTTTTCAAATTTAGCGTCATTTGCTATAAAATTGTCGTATAAGTTTCATCTAATTTTTGAGAAGGGGGAATTATCACTCTAATCTTTTTAATTATTATTTTTGGGGACTCTAATACAAGTGTGTGCTTGTGGATTTATATATATTTTATTTCCTGTTTGCATCATGCTGTTTTTACTTTTACCTGGTATTTATTTTCATCAATATGTGAATTTTAATTTGATATATTTTTATTTTTCAGTTCTTTGCAAGTGGTCTTTCCCAGCGTGGAAGAAAAGAATCTGAGGGAATATTAGGGTTTCTCAAATCTGATATTCAAAAAGAAGTGCTGCGGGGGAAAAAACTTGTAAGTGTTTGAATGTCTGTATAATTTTCTTTTTAAATTTTTTGTTTCTGTTTAATTAAAGATGCTCTAAATACTGTTAGTTTTCTTGCGTATATACTGAATTTATATATATATATAGATAGAATATAAGAGTAGAATTATTCAATAGCCACAGAATTCATCTGTTGGTTAAGGGCATTTAATGAACTATTATTGTTGCTTTCTTGAAATTTTGCTATGAAAAACATTTGTGAAATTGGCTTGTCCAACAATTTTGAAATTCAGTTAATTAATTAGCAATGGTCCAATATTAAAGGAATATCTCATGGTTTTTCCCATTCAATCTTTTTTACCAAATTTTAAACTGTGCATTGACACTTAAACCTTTTGTATATATAATTGTTAAATAGGTGGCAGTTTTAGATTTTATTTCTTAATATGATAAGGAACAAAATATGTATATTATATTTAAAGAGGTGTGTCTGATGCTTATTTTTTTTTTCTAGAACTGCTTCCATTGTAAAAGAAAAGGAGCAACTGTTGGATGCTGTAAAAGCACTTGCCGAAGAACCTTTCATTTTCCTTGTGGACTTAAGAACCAGTCACTTCACCAGTTTTTTGGATCTTTTTCGTAGGTGTAACTGAGTTTAACATTGAATTCAACTCTCCAATATTTCTTCTTAAATCATTTCATTCACAATTTTTATCATTAGTCATAGTGTTCTCTTGAATAATTATATTTGAACACACAGCTTTATAATTGCTTTGTTTGAAAGAATGTTTTATTGGCATATTTTTAAAATATCAGTTTGACATATAGCTTGTGTATAAATTAAAATTTATTTTATAAATTCCATATTCTATATGATGGACCTATTGAATGATTTTAAAATAGGGAATTAATCATATTTCTGGAAGTTATTGTGATCCTTTGTCCTTCAAGTCATCATTTATTTTTATGTTCAGCACAGAAAAATTGGCTTTTAAAAATAAATTGAATATACTCTCTGGGATGTCTTTGAAACTTTCTAATTCTGAAGAATATTTATTTTATTCATTGATCATTATTTTAAAAAATTTAACATTAACATGAATTAAGGACTTTGAAATAAAGAATGGAGAAATCTGTTTGAATAGCTTGAAAATTTAAATACATGACAACATTCTTTTTTACAACTAAAAAATCATATAATTAATTAGTTTAAATCTCTTCATTAATTAAAATATCATTTTGTTTAATGGATGTGAGGATAGATTGTGTATGATACTGGTTCTTTGAGGAAAATTTCGGATAATTACAAGAGCTTTATTGTAAGCTGATAAATGATCCCATAAGTTCATAATGCAATTTTCAAAGAAATGTAAAAGTTCTTAATTTTCTTGTGAAGATGAAGAAAGCTTATCATTTTGTTTTGTTTCCCACCAGTTAAATTGTATTAGATAAATTGCAAAATTTGGATAACTGCAGTATAGTTATTTAGCGCATTAAACAAATTATTGTTAATTTTTAAATTCTTATGAAGCATGAACTCATCATTAAGAATTTGATTTTGTTAATCACAATGGTTCATTTTATTTTGATAAAATGTAACAATTTATATATCATGCATAAATATCCTAATTGTTTATTTTTTTAATAGAGATATTTTCATTTCTTGTGCCAAAATCAGATAACAATCCTTTGCTGTTTTGTAGATTTGAATGTTTTGATATTAATATATTGAGAAAATAATTTTTATATCTATCATATTTTGGAGGGTTTTTAATATAAATTACTTGTAAAATTTCCCTTTTCTATTATAATTTTTTCTATTGTTGATTCTTACAGTTTATAGTATGTGTATTTCAATTACTCAAATTGTGTATTATTTTTGAAAAGTGCTCTCACTTTTGTAGACAACCAATAACTGATTTATAACGAATAATTACTTTTCTGCAGAAAAATTTACTAATATGTAAGCAATCACCTGATTTAAGATTAATTTAATTAAAATACGATTCAATATGATTTACTTAGAATTCGATACATAAAATATCATTGCAATAATATTACGTTAAAAAGTAGTTAAAAAATCTTTAAAAAAATAAAGCTAGCATTCTAAATTATCTGTGTTTGTTATTAACTACAAGTGTTTTTACTAGCAGATGATATATTATTCAGAAATGCTTAAAATTAAATCTAGAATTCCTTCCATTTTTTTGCAGCTGCTTTGTTTTATTTTATTTCATTACAAATATTTCTGGTAAAATTAAAGTGTCTTGTAACTTTTCAGTGAATTGAAATGAAGGTATAAAGATTTTAATATTTCTCTTCTGATGCATAATTGCAAAAACTAATAATAATTATTATTTGATAGATTTTAAGAGCCTCTTTCAATATTTTAAAATTAGAATTACAACTTTTAATTAATGATTAATTATAAATAATTAAATCAACCATTTTCAAAAATAATGATGAAATCGACAGCTTGCTTAGAAATCAAGTCAAATGTATTTATAGCATGAATATATCATTCAAGCATTAAAATTTAAAGCTGAAAAAAATTGTAGGTCATCAATTCTTTAATATTGTGTGAGACTAATAAATTATCGACTAGGAAGTATATATGCTTGATATTCCAGTCATGAAGGGGGGAGACAAGTATGAAGACAAAAGAGTATTTTGTCACTTTTTAGTGCAAAATATAATGACAGGGAGAAAACAAAGAATTCAAGATTCTGTTTAGTTTTTCTGTACCATTTGTGAGGAATGAAACCAAAGATGTAGCAATTGGTCTAGGATGCTGATTACCTTGATTACATCATTCCATCAGAAATGAAACTTCAAGTAATTCTTGATTTAAAAGTTTATCATTCAAGTAGATGGACCAAACTACAAACACATATTATTATAAAGTTACAAAATTTAATTAAGTTAAAAATTAAAAATTTATTATGTTAAAAAATTAAGGAACGGAGGGAAAGAATAACGTTTTCAATCTTTGATTGCTATTCACAAATGAAGTTATGCAAACTCATTCCATGTCGCTTAGGAATTTACTTTTAAAAATGTCGCCAAAGCAGGGTTCACAAAACTCACTAGTGCCAACAGTGATTGTTACTACAGCTGAACAAAATATCTTGACCCTAACGGGTATGAGACAAAAGGGGTGGAATTTTATGAGGCATAACGTCTCACTGTAATGTTCAAGAACGGAAACGAAATCCAAACCTGTTGCTGGTACAACAGTTGTACCCACCCATAATGAAAGGTTAAAAAAAAAAATCTGGTACAGCAGTTGTACTGCTTATAAGAAAGAGGTTAATAGAATAAGACAGTATAAGAAGAAATTTACTCTTTCCATTCCAACTATGCTCGGTTTTAATTGTTGCTGTTTTTCAAATATAAAATTTGTGGTCACGCTCAGCTTCTACATCACTATCGACATTTTCAGAAATGTTGAAAAAGCTCGCAGATCTTTATTGTTGATTTCAGTAAAATTGACTTAAATTTTTGGTATTAATATGTTTTTATTTTTATTATCATTTCTATGTTTTTGTCAAATTCAAAAGGGTGCAATTTTACAATAGTAAAAGTTGTCCAAATACAGAAATAAATGTTAACATTTAAAAATATGCATTTAAAATTAATGTTTAAGATTTTTTTTCCCAATAAAAACTATTCACTTTACATATGAATACTTATACAAAAGTGGTAATTTTGTGGGCTAAAATGCTTAAAAGTACTTAAATGTCGCGGTGGTTTCTCGCTTTCACTCCTCCCCCCTCCTTTCTTTCTTTCATTGCTCAATACATTAGGTTATATTAATTTATTATTTTGTGTTGGTGTATTTTATCTATGTAAGATAATGAAGATTATATGTTATTCAAATTTTTCTCTAATAATTATTTATTGATAATCATCTTTAAGATGTTAATATGATTCTGCATCTTAATTGTCAACTTAAAATGAAAAAAGTGGTGAAGTGTAAAATGCCTTTGTTTAAGAAGGTGCCTACATTTACTTTGCAATCCATTATTTACATAAGAAATCAAAAGAAATATCTAAAAGTTGCTATTATTTCCCCAGATTTTCAAAAATCGTTTGAGATCACAAAACAAGTTTTTTTGGTAGTAGAATTTCTCATCTGATGACTAAGTACTACTAAAAATAAAAAATCAAAATTTTCTCCTAATGTCATGCATTAATATTTATATTATCATTATTAATCCATGTAATAAATTTTGTACTATCTGTATTCTTAAATCAAGGATTAAAACATTGTTTAATTACTAGTAATCTATTATTGTGCTGGAAAATAAATTCTATTTCCATGGTAGTGTAATTATTTTTTATCTTAATTACAATATATAGTACACCCCCAAGTATAACCCAGGCAGTCATGTGTATTCATTTTTTTACCCACCAATACCAGGAGACAATTTTTTTATAAGAAAACTCATTTTTATAATATGTATTATCATACTTCTTATCGAATACTAAAACCTCCATTTATCTCAAGCCACAAAGAATGTGAATGCTTCCGTATTCCAATGAATCATAGAAGGCCCTATACTTGCAGTTTATATACTAGACTGCAAGGATTTCTTTTAGCGAAAATAAAAAAAGGACATAAATTTTTCTCACTTTAACATAAATCTCTAAGTCCTTAATAGATAACAGCTTTTGCGTTTTAGCCCATTTCCAATGCTGTGCCTTCCTTATTTAAATGCAGTAAAAGAAAACTTAGCTGAATAGTCACTGACCAAATGCTCGGAAGTGTACTGTATTTTACAAGTTATTTGGTAATATGTCTCCTACAGTGTATTATGTGTAAATATGAGTAGGTCTAATTATTGTTAAATAATATTAGAACTTGCCAAGTTTAAAAGCTTGTCAATAAATGCATCGCATCCTTTATTTGTCAAGACATTTTGTATTTAGTGTATTGGAACAAACCTATATTTTGTGTTACAAGTTGTATAGGCTGTTTTTAATTACTCTCTAGTATAGTAAATTTTTAGCTCTGTACTGCCTTTATTTTTATTGTCGCTTTTGTTCCTTTTCTGTATTTCACTTTTTTCTTAAAGTGCATTCATGCAAAACCATTTTATTTATTTATTTATCATTGAAATCTTTATTTATCTTTCATCATTTGTGCTAGAAATCTTTTGTTGTTAGCAGGCCTTCATAATACTAATTTGTATTTATTTCCTAGTTCATTTTGTCAGTTGCATAGGCCAGTGCAAAATCCCATCAAAATTGCTGAAGAAGTGCTCTACTGTCACATTTGTTTTTTGTCCCTGTCTGAAAAGGATTTAAATAGCTGCTTATACTCTACTTGCTGTAACCGTAACTTTTTTCACCGAACATGCTTGCAGGTGTGTAAATGCAAGGCCTTTTTAAATGTAAAATTTATTTTAATATATCTACTTTTATTGTAACACATTATTTGTGTAATTTAGAAAACTCTTTGCAATTTGAGAATTTGAATAGCTCATAGGTCATTTAGGGTAAAAGTTACAGTATATATAGGATAAGTCAAAGCTGATAAAATCGAAATAAAAATTCAAATTAACAAGACTAAGTCTAATTAATATAATATTAAGTAGGAAATTCAAATAACTTGAAAAAATTTCAATGAGCAATCTTCACTGTACAAAAGCAAAGTCTGTATGAATGTGTTAAAAAAATTCTCTTTTCAATTATTAAAGTGTTTGTAATCAATTTTAAAAAGCAAAAAACTTATTCCTTCTTATTTAATGCTACATATATGAAAGATTTTTCAGGTATGAATATGTTATTTTACAAATGTCCTTTTGCCTTAAAATAACTAAAATGTTGTATTTTTTGCAAAATATAGAAGAAAAGTGTTGATGAAAATAACTTAATTGAAATGGTAAATTGTTAGGCTTCAAAAGCCTTACATCATATAGTATTTATTTTGTAGATACTGTTATATATATTATTGCATCCCCCATTGCTTTATGGTTACCTTGTGCATGGTGATGTCTGTGAGGTATAATTTTCCTGTTTGATTTATTAGGGATGTTTATCCCGCAATAGTTCAGTCTGTAACTATGAAAATGGAATTGAAAAATTAAAATTTAATTATAAGAATTGATTTAATTAGTTACGACTGAATCATAAAGCTCTGTTCAAAGTTATTCATTCTTAATTGAACTTAAAAATCAATATAAGAATTGAATACATATGCATATTAATTGCAGAAGCATGTTAGATTTTCATGTATGAGTTTTTTGTGTAATAATTAAGGATTTTTTTTCATGAAATTTTTAAAATACTTATTAGTAAAATGAGTGGAGTATTTTTAAATTTAAGGAAGTATATGTTCTAATTTCTTTATTATTTTTATTAGAAATATGCCTTGAGTGCTGGACGCCATTTTTTCAAATGTCCTTTGTGCAATAACTCCTCTGATTTCATGAAAGAAATGGAATTTTATGGGATTTGTGTTCCTGAAAAGTAAGTTTTAATTTAATTTCATCATAAATAACAATATTTTTGCGAGTAAATATTGTTAATATTTTACATATGAATACTCTGTTTTTTTAATATGGCGATGTGATTTTAGAGATGCATCATGGGAGTTAGAAGAAAATGCTTATCAAGATCTTCTTTATCGACCTGAATGTGGTGCGGCTGATTGCCTCTTTGGGGGTGGCAAGAAATATAATGACAAAAGGTGTTGTTTTGTAATTCATTCCAAGTTTTGATATTGATAAACATTATTTATTTTATGGTCCATCAGTTGTAACAGTTTAATATTTATCACATTTAAAGACAATGAAAATATTTTAAAAATATATAGACACTAATCATTATTTTCTGTTGATTTTTTTCTGTCATTGACTTAAAAACATACATAACAAGATTTCTTAAACTGTGTATTACAGCAAGTAGGTTTTACAATACTATGTTGATTTTTTAAGATATTTACTGCATTATCATCAAGAATCTTCATTTGTAGATGCATGGTTGATTTATTGTTTTTGATGGAAGCAGTTTTAAGAATGCCATTTTATTAATATTTTAAAAGGTTTTTTAATTATTTTCTACTTTTTTATAATTTTAAATATTACAGAATCTTGAAATGAATTTTTTCACTACACACCATTGAATGGAACAATTCGTGTAGAATCAAAATGTACTTTTATTATTTTGTGATAACTCAGTTTTTTTAAATTGTTAAAATAGTGGAAAATAGAAGTATTGAAGTATTGAATTCTAAATGAGCTCCTTGTTAACTTAGCTTAAGATCAATTGTGGACTACTTCTACAAACATAACAAGTTCTGTTAAATTAAAGTCATCTTAAAAGGTTTCATTAAAATTTACTTCAATTGATATTCTTATCTAGAATTTTATTAAATATCATTAATCAATTATTCGTTTTTTGGATTATTTCCTATTTTTGTAAAATGCTATAATTCTTGTTAAAAAAAATTGTCATAAACTGAGCCATTAGCAGGAAATATTGCAAATGCTCCCATATATATTTTACTGAGTAGATGGGGGGGGGGGGGGTGGGGGTTCTACTGCTATGATACCTTGACAAAATTCAATACCAGCATATATAAAGAAAGGTAAAATGTCAGGTACAATAGTATTACAACATATTAGGATTAAAAATTAAATAAATTTTGCCAAAAAAAATTATGCCTTGATTTATGTATGGGCATTTGCTGTTTCCAAAAATAATAATTTCAAGAGGGAATTGAATCTAACCATAGAAATTAATTAAAAGCAGATATTAATTATGCTATTTAAAAAAATGTGTTTTCATAAAATAAAAGAAGTCTTATTAATCTGCAGAAAAAAAAATTTTTTTACTTTATAAGTAGTTTTATTCCTGTGATTATATTGCCTTGAATTTGAGAGCTATATTTTTTGTGATAAAAAAGGTATGGCTATTGGTATCTTTCATGGACTTGAACATTGATAAATACATCCTTAATTCTCTGTAATTTCCTTATTCTTAGAAGTATCTTAAAACTAGTGATTTAGTTGTGAAATTTAAGTTAATTGCTTTTTTAAAATGAAGTTAAATTATTATTTTTTTGGAAAATTGATTTAGAATTATCCATGCATTCAATGAATGCTATTAATATAATTTTTGTTGATAGTTAAATTCAGATAAGTGCAGAGCTGAAGTAATAGAAGAGATACCTGACTATAAATGTAACTTCTGTTTGATGGTTGATTTTTTCTAAAAGTTTTGCCACTTAATTTTTAAATAGATAGTAAAGTGAATTCTTGATTTATATTTATCCTATTCCTAATGTTTATCCAAATATTAGTATAGGTGACTAGTGTGCAGAGTATTATTATATGGTGAAATGTAATTTGCTTCATAAATAAGAATTATGTTTGTATTTATAAATTTAGTGCCGAGGTTTTGTTGCCATGCTCTAATTGTGGGGCAGATGCAAGGCATCGAATCTGTGCTAATTTAGATGATGATGAAACAGCTTGGACATGTAATGAATGTAAAACCCTTGAAGATCAAAGTATGTATTTCAACATTAACAAGCAATTATATAGTTTCTTAAATTTATGTTATTTATTTTAATTACTTTTCTTATTTCAGTTTTGAAAAAAAGAATGAATCTTCAAAATGCTTCAGTAATAACAGAAGATGCCAAAAACTTGGATACAGTAAAACAAGTTCCTACAGTAGAAATTCAATCAAATGTTACTGAACCATCTTGCAGCAATCTGAATTCAAATGCCATATCATCTCTTATATCAGAAACTGAAAATAGTTATGTTGATGTTTCAACAGATGAATGTGACGAAGCTATATTATGTGAAGAAATTCCTCCATCTGTTATTTCTTCTTTCAAAGTTCTACCTATTGCTAATAACAGCGTGAAATCTAATGCAAAGAAAAGAGCAAATTGTATAGATTCAAAACAAGAAAAGATTCCTGAAGATTCAAATGAAAAGATATGTTTTGTGGATAACGTGTTCAATCGAATGAAAGCAGAAAGAATGCAGCAAAAGCCAACTTTCATTTTGAATTGCAATTCAATTAAAAAGGGCACTTCTATGCGTGAATCTGTAGTAGTTTTAAAGAAACGTAAAGCTGGCAAGAAATTTAATTCTGGGTGTTGTTCTGGTAATCCCCAACAATGTATTAAAAAGATGTTTGGATTGCAATGTCATAATTATCGAATATAGCTCCTTGCTTATAAATTACTTGTATCTGCATAATATCAAAACTGCAGTTTTTTATTGACTTCTGGGGCTTTATATATATGAAGGAAGTAATAAAAGTGCTGGTATGCAGATAAAACTGAAAAATAGCAATTGATATATATATATTTTATACATATATTTCAAATAATTGTAAACTAGTTCTGCATCTAAAAATAGCCTAAGAATAGTACTTCATTATGCAATAAAAATATTTTTCTAATTGTCTTTTCCTTTTTTTGCAATTACTTAACAGAACTTAATTTCTAAATATCCCTCATATAATTGGACCTTTTATATTTTCACTGCTTGAGTATGCAATTGGATAATTATAAATTTTTATTACGGACAGCTCAAAACATGGCATTATCAGAGCTGTTTTAATTCTTATCCAATTACTGATTTGTGTAATAGTTACTGCAGCAGATCAAGGGTTTTTTTAAAAAAAAATATATATTTAAAACCTATGACAATAAAATTTGTTGAGTGAAAAAGAACTGTTCAGGATGTAGATGCATCAGTTGTCTTGTGTCACAACTTTTTGTCTTGTTAACAAAGAGATTTATTTTTCTGTAAATAGTCATTATTATGATGTGAATGAATTATCCTAGTATGAATTCATTTTTATATATTTTTATTTGAAACTCTACTGTCATTTTATCAGAAAAAAACTTTTAATTAAAGTTTTTTTTTTTGTTTTGTTTTGTTTACAGATATTTGACCTTCCTCTGTGCTTTGATTTTCATATTCATGTGTTCATTATTAATGTGCCTTAAGGCTATATTATTTATTTATTGAACGATTTTAACTATAGCATCTTTTATATAGTTTGCCATTTTGCAATTGTATTATATAAATTCTTAGACTTATATTCTTTAAAATGTCACCATTTTATTGTCAACTATTATAAGCTACCCAAGTATCACAAGGTTCTTTACAGTAATTTTGAACATTAAGAATATCGAAGAATGTTACAGTGATATAGACTATCTTGTGCTAATTGGGTATATTATTATGCTTGATTATTATGTCATCCAAGTTTAATTTTATATCTGTTTCAAAGTTATTAAAATGGTTACTTTTATCGAGGACAAAATAATTGCTGTGCTTTTTATGTTCTTGAATTTATTCATTTGTTATTATCTGCGGTGTTTTTTTAATAAATTATCTGGTATTTAGGTTTATTATTTATGTATTGTCTGAAGTCATTTCAAGATTATAAAGTTGGGAGAGAATAGTGTAAAGACTGAGATTAAATTGTTTAGGATTAAAAGGTAATTTATTGTTCCATTATAGTATTTATGTGTGGAAGATAAAAAGAGCTGGAATTTTACTTCACACTAGATTTTATAAATCTTGATATATTTGATTATAAAACATTTTATCATTGTTTATTGTACATAAAGAACTGTTGGCAAAATAGTACTCTCATCTAATTTAATCTATAGTATTTATGATTCTAAGTATTAATACTAGTTTATATGAAATGATTTGAACGTTTTTAATTTACAAGCAGAGATCTTACATTTTTTAACAACTTAATTCATCTCAGCTACAATTTTGGCATGAGTTATATTGTACTGAAACCAGTCTTACTTTTTAAGGGATGATACTCCTTATTTCTTACCATAATTAATTTTTTTATGCTGACATGCATGCAATTTTTTTCCCATCTTTACTCAGAAAAACAAAGAATGAAAATGAAGTGTCAAACGTAGCACATGGAAAATAACTATGAATGAGAAATAATTTCAAAAATATTGATATTCAGGAAATGTCTACAGTATAAAAAATTACATAATATTAAAAAAAAGAAAAAAAAGGAAACCTTCAAAATATCAACTTCATTTTTCCAAGTAAATTGCAAAATGCTTAGTAAAGTAAATATATATATATATATATATATATATATATATATATATATATGCTGATATGAATTGTTTTCTTTTTATGAAATATATTTGACCATATTCAGTCTTCGTTTATTCAAATAATAGTACAATCTTTTGATAATAGTAATTCTTTAAATAGTTTATTAACAGCTTCTATATAATTTAAAAATTTTTACTCCCTTGTTAGAGAGAAAAATATAATAGTGATTTTAAACTTTAATACTAAAATGTTCCTGCAATGTTGCAGAAATATAAAACATATTTGGTTTTGACAAAAATATAAAAATGATCATGCTTTTATCATTAGCAAAAAACTAAATCGCCTTTTGTATGATAGACAATAAAATTCAGGCTTCTTTTTTCACATTTTTTTCTTTTAAATTTAACAAATTAACAGTTAATTTAGAATGATATGTTATTTCTGATTATACATTCGCATTGAGAAAAATGAATAGAATGGCCACACATTTGGAAATGGTCAGACTTTTTAAAAAAAGTTTTTTATTGCTTCTTATTTCTGATGTAATTTTTTAATGTTTGGCAATTTGAAAATTTAAGAAAAACCTGTTTTTTAATATCTGTGTAAAAATAAATAAAGTTTTAATAATTTAGCTTTGAAAAAACTAATAAAAATACAATAATATATTTTGGGAAATTATTTATGATTATTATTATTAAATGAAAATTATTTAATGATTCCTATTTTTTACAAATACTGGTAAGAAATCCACAAATATTAAAAAACAAAGCAACAGCTCTGTAGTTGGAAATAAAAGGAAAACAAAGCATTTCACACATTTAAAAAAAAATAATTTTAGAAGTGAGTGAGACTAAATAGTGTAATGCCTTAGAATTTAACAATATTTATCAAGTGAAGAATCCTATTCAATGAATTGTTTTATAATTTTGAACTGGTGTGGGAAAATAAAAATTATTTAAAGGAATTATAAATACAAATAGAGTCCAATATACATTCTCAAAAATTATTTTTAAAAAATAAAAAGGAGGGAAAAAACATTCAATTAACTTTAAAAAAAGTAAAAAATACTTCTTATTCAATGATATGGTAATGCATTTCAATCCTGTTTTTATTTTTAATTAAAATTCTAAAAAATATGTTCTTAGTGAATTTTTTATATCCCAGAATCAATTTCTTGCCATATTTCAAATTCCTAACTTTAATAATTTGTGCTGCACGTCTTGATACATTATTTTATTTTTTTTTTTATGTACACAAAACCTAAAATTTGTGGAGATGGATCCAACAACTATCAGTTTTCATATAAACAAAAATCGTTAGATTTCAAAAATTATTTAATTTTATTTTAAATGTATTGGCACTCCTCTTCTGTTTTATTTATCAATTTTTGTTTTATTTGCACTTTTCTAGAAAAATAAGTATTCTTAAGGTACTTAAAAATGATTTCAAAATTTCAACACTATTTATGATGGTATGCACCTTTTAAGCTTAATTGAATGCACACCCACAAATCATTTTTTCTTTTCAATATATTTTTGTTTTAAATTTAATATTGATAAGATAAATTTATAGGAATTTATAAAATACAAACATAGAAGCAGCATTTTTTTTCTTGTCATTATTACTACAAAACTGTTACTACTAATAATTTTTTTTAAGTTTTATTATTTTACAGAATTCATTGTTACTAATTTTGATAAAAACTATACAAATAGTTGAATGGTATGATAAATATTTACAATAAATGACAATAAGATTGATACTATTAGAAATGAAAAAGACATTCAAAGGAAAAAATTGCTAGGAAAGCATTTTCAAACTCGATAAATGCACAATTTGTCTCATTTTACAATCCTTATTATATTCATTGACTTAAGCACGCATAAAATTAAATTTGAAGCAGAAGTGATTCAATTCCAATTAATTCAATAATGTGTCAATAGAATTGCAATTTATTAAAGCATTTGAATTTCATTGCCCTGGCTTCATAATTTACATATCTACATATTCCGAGATAGTTTGAATTTAAAAATATTACGACTATTATTGCTACCATGGGCTTTTGCCTTCATTGAAAGCAAATTTGACCAATTAAAAAAATTATCCCGGATGTAATTACAAATTCAAGCAACGTCTTGTCTAGAATTCCACAAATTATGAAATGAAAAAACTGCTGATATTCACTAAGTAGGAGAATCGAATAAAGAGCGATAAATACACCATAACGTAAACCTGTTTTTTGGTTTACCAGACAGCAATTTCTCAAGTGACTTCACTTTCGTCGTCGTTTGCCGACGAAAGTGCTGACGTTATTTTGCCGTGTGATAGAGCCTTAAGCTAGCATAAGAAAAAGATAAAAAGCCCACTTTTACAAGATATGTCAATGCCCTTCCCTGCACCGACAAAAGGATGTGACAATGACCTCCCTCTCAGCCTTAGGCAGACGGGATGACGTTGTGTCGTAGTTTCTATATTTTTATATTTTGTTTTCTGGTTTCTATATTTACATTAAAGCATTTATTTTCATGAGATTTTCTTTTTACTTAATTCTTAAAGACACCAGTTGACGGGCATCTTTTAAAGCCTGAAGACTACAAATTCAAATGCAACTATAAGGATAATCAGTTTTAAATGCACTAATTTTTTAAAATCCTTTTACTTTAGATCTTTATAAAAATGCTGCAATCATGGATTTTTATAAAAATGTGCAGTTTTTAAAAAATTTGTTTGATGTTTTAATTTTTATCGGTCTATAAAATTTGTCTATATACAGGTAAAGAATGATTTTTTCCCTTTTTAATGGGAGAATTCTATAATTGAAGTGGCAAAATTCGGAGTATAGAAAGGCTTGGTAATTATAAAATAAAGACAAATGAGCAAAAGTTCTAAGTTTATAATACATAAGATATTGTATTTAGATAAAAAGAAAAACGATGGTAGATATGCTAAGCCCAGAATTATATAGCGTTTTGAAGTTAATAGTAAAGTTTATTCAATAATCGAATATTTAGTTAATTTTCCAAAATGAACGAAAACTGACATTAAGAAAGATACTCAGAAGTTTAAAGAACATTGTTCTTAGAATATCAAATTTGAATTTAGTAATGAAATGGTACATTTTAAATTCATGTCATAGTTTATCGGTCAGTCGCATTGGTTTCACATTCATTACGTGATGGCTCCGAACCTCTAGGAAAATGTAAAGAAAAATGATGATGCTTCTTTTTTCATTCTCGTTTACATAAAGAACATGATAAATGGGATTTACTAAACATTTGCAAAGGCAATTAAAGCAATAAATATTTTTCTTAATTACTTTTACTTCTTCAAAAACAGGCAACGCAATATAAATTTTTCATTTATATAATGGATGATTATTTTCAGAACATAACATACACTTTACATTCTTGCTATCAGCTAGAAATATCCTAGATACATTTCTCGACTTAGAGGATTTATGATTAGTTTTCCATTAAAGATTTTCCACGCGATACAATATGTGTGTGGGGGGAAGGAGGAGTGTAACCAAACCTTCTAAAAAAATGTAGACTCTTCAGATAGCGGGGTTTTAGTGGATTGATGTTTAGGTTTTTTTTAATATTTAAGGGTTAGTTTCTAAACCAAGATTAAAATAATGCAAGCGAAGGATGACGAGACTTCTTTTAAAAAAACAAAAGTATTTAGAATTAAAGGAGAATATTTACGGTGAAATATTAAAAGGATTAAAACACGGAGATATTAAACAAACAGAAAGTTAGATTATTTCCTCTAGGAGGACATTAGAAGTAGAAAAACATTATGACTGAAAATATATTACAGCGTAGCCGCATAGCTTTGCAAGCGGGAACCGCTAACGCTGGAGACATCTTTCCTATTCGGATGTTAGTGGGGCCTCTGACTCAATATAAATTGAGGCAGTTTTGCAAAAGATCAATAGATGGCGTTGTTCTGGAATGTTGTAATAATTAAAAGTATCGTCCTAGGGGAAATGATATAACTTTTTTATAGTTCTCGCTTTGATTTAGTCAATTATAGGATGTTGATAAAACAAAATGAAGACAGATGATGGTTAAACAAAATAGCTCTGTCGGATATCCTACACAAACCCGCGCGCGCGCACTAGTTCTTCATTCAGGGATATTTATTGTCGAGAAATAGACAAATATTTAAGGAGTTGATTTCAAAAATTAAAATATCAGTGTTATAATTTTTTCTTGCATTTCAAAACTGCTTACTTTTTTAAAAAAATTTCTAATCCAAGAAATGCTATTTTTCACAACAATAGCTACAAAGCGTTTAAATTTATATAAAATATTTTATGTTTGTCGGCGTTTATTATTCAAATAAATAAAGACAAGAAATCTACGCTGTATTGCAAGAAATATTTTGTTTAAAGGTGAAATTTTAGATATTAATTTCAAGTATAGCAATATTTCATAAGTTACCCTTGATTTTATGAAATTTTCTATTTATTAATAATTAAGTTTCGGTGTATTTATTTTAAGTCCCTAAAATAATAATTTCTTAATAATCACACACACACACAGGCTTCTTTTCCTAAGGTTATGAAATCAAACCAACTGTTCGATTGCCTTATGCTTACATAGCACGCGATTTCTTTAGCATTAGAAACAACGTTTATAACTCTGAACATTCATTCATTAATATTTGCTAGTCGTTTTTCTGAGTTACTTTAAACACGACTGAGTGGTTGGTTCGAACTCTCTTAATACCATTTTCTTTACTTTATCATAGTCACTCAACTCATTAACACTTATGTATGAAATTACATTCGTAGCTTTCTCACCAAATAAATTCAAAAGTTTTTCTGCTTTATATTTATCGAGGATCTTTCCCGTTGCAAACTGGGAACTCTTCCAGAGTAGCGGAATTCTCAGGCTAACCAGGCGCAGAAAATTTAATTATGTAAATATCAAATCTTTTCAATCGTAGATATTTAGTAATTATTGTATTTATATCCAGTTAAGAATGGATATAAATCCATATTAAATTTGTTTGAAGCATTGATATATAACATACAAATGCTAAAGAAATCTTCATACAATGAGATAAGCCGCGTATAGCTTCCATCGATGGGGAGAGTTGACTCTTTGTGAAATAGGAAATAGGAAGCTCCCTGCATGTTATCAATAGGTCCCACTACCAGCCACAACTATTTGTGGGAGGTCTGTTCTTGGAAAGCTCCTGATATTTGTGACTTTTCGATATTGGATTTTGCAATAACCATTTTTAAAATATTTGTCATTTCTCTTTGCGAGTTATCCAACTTGACATTTTTTACAGTTGCAAGCCGTTGGTGAATACGGCCGCAACTGGTTCAGAAATATGATACGAAATGAATTAATATGCAAAAAATAATTTATTAAAAAAGTTAGCAAATTCAACAAATCTTTCATAAAATATTAACATTTGTTTATTTTTTAATTATTCAAAATTAATTATTAAATATTTGAAAATAATATGGCATTTAGCAACTACTCTAATCTGGCAATAATTCCGACATTCTTTGTTATAACCGTTCTTCCTCGTGCGTTTAGTAAAGTGACATACCGGCATTTGCTAATTGGGAGAAAAATTGTTGAAAAATTTTCAAATTTATTAAGAGATTTCAAAATGTCTGACGTAAGTATAAATAAAACTTTATTAGCAAGTGTATTAATTTTTGTTTGAAAATGAATGCAGTTTACCCATAATAATAGTGAAAATGGCTGTTCTAACAATGGCTGCGATCATGTTCTCACATTGAACTGCTTATTGCAAAATAGGGCTGATAATATTTTGTGATTTTTCTTGAAATTTGAAAGAGCAAGTTAAACAATTATCATTTTTTTATTGACTTCGTGCGATTTAAAAGAGATATAGCCGTTGATTGACTATATCTCGGTGTTGTGCTACTATTTTTGTATTTAACCTCATCTAAAACTTGTTTTTTCGGCTTACTACGTAGGCTTAATTCTGTTCCCCCAAATAAATCTGGAAAAGGGATGTCGACTACATTGTGTAAATCTGATTTAATTCACGATGGAAATCAATTTTAAATAATATGGTGGCTAACTTTAAAAAGAAACATTCATTTATTTTTAGGATATTTATAAAATTAATGGTTTGCATATTCGAAATTTATATCGAAATATAATATTTGATTTAAATTGTAAAATATTGAAAACCCCTTTGTTGTCGGAGTTTCGGTATTATATTTAATGAGTAATAAATTTTCATTAAAAATCTTTGATTTCTTCAAATGACTTAAGAGCTGTGGTAAGTTCCTGAACAATGTAAATTTACTCTAGCCGAACCTTTTAAAACTTGTCAAACTAATGTATTTAAAAAGAATATCACATGAGGTGATTTATCACTTTAAAAATGTAAAGTCATGGCATCATTAGCTGTTTATCCGATTCTCCTGTATGACCCTTTTTAGTCCTGCTACTCAGTTTGGACTATTTGACTTGAAATTTTTACGGTACATTGAAGGAGAGGTACTGAGTTATTTTTGGTATTCTTTAGTTTTTTGTTTTATTTTTCAAATTGTATGAATATGTTTGGGTCTGTATGACCAGTGTTTGTTTTTTTTCTTTTAACTGTGCTTAAAATCTTGTGCTGTATATTTTTAATTCGGCTAGAAAGGATACAATTAAATTTCTGTAAAGACAATAACTAATAAATCAATGACTAAATAAGTTTATCAAAAAAGAAATTAACAGATAATTTTATTAGGTATGGTATAATTAGAAATTCTACCTTAAATTTTTATCTACATGAAGATGCTATAACTTATTCTTTTTGTGGATTTCTAATAATGGACCATTTAAATCAGGAATTGAAAATATTATCTTTATGCGATAGTGAAATTTCTTTGCAATAATAGCACATATTTATACTGTAAAAATTCTTTTTCAAACCATGGGGGAAATATCAAGGAATGAAAGCTGTAACATAACATATATATTCAGAGGACACAATTGGGCATATAATTGCTTTGTTTTTTGATAATTGGGTTGCTTCTTAAATGAAGTGTTGCTATTTTTTCTGTAAGCAAAAAAATAAAACAAAACTTGATCAAATGAAAAACTAGGAAGTACGAAGCTCATGTTTTAACTTTATAAATTATACAACTAAAGTAACTTACTTTCCGAAATAAAGGTACTTGAATGTCAGTTTTAAAGATGGAATGCTTTGTGATAATCAGTTGCATCAGACCATACAGGCTGAAAAATGATATTTGATTAAATTGCCAATAATGAAGTTATTGAATTTCTTGACCTAGTTTTGAACATATACGTTTGTAAAAGAAAAAGAACGCGTCAATTAAAGATTATAATATGCTATAGTTCTTTTAGTAGTTTTGCTGACAATATATCTTTCGATATCAGCATATGCTAAATGGATTGAAAATAAATTGTTTTCAGTTGAAGATTGAAGTATTCAAATCAAAAGAATTTAAGTAAATCTGCAGGTAAAAAATATTCAAGATAAAATAGTACTTGATAAATTGTCAGCCTCTATTAATTTACAGGTGATAAATGTTTAGTGCTTCCTGTTTCTATTAAATGATGTTAATAAATTTATTTTATTGTTCAATAGTTATTTAAACATTTGCAATCTTCATATATATATACACAGAGGATAAAGTTTCTGTACGGTCTCTAAATTTAATAATAAATAAGCATAATTTGTAAAGTATTGTCTTTTTTCTTTAAATACCGTCTATATGTGTTTAGTATAAATCCATAGAAAGAGATTTTTATAAATTTTCATTTTTACAAAACAAGAAAAGCATATTTGCAATATCTAAGGTAAATTGAAAATTGCAGTATAAAAAAAGTTTCCACACGCGTTATGCAAATTTTTTCTGACATGTTTAAAACAGACCCACAGTAAATCTTTAAATGTACAATATTAATCACTGATAAGAAAACAACATATAGACAGTTATTATTGAGTTGAAGTTTGTTCTTTATTGTCTCGAAATGGAAGTTCCCAGAGCTTTTTGGGAATTGGTGATTAAATTGCGAAAAGATGGATTATCCATGAAAGGGATTAGCGAAATGACTAAAAAATTGAAGGCTACTGTGTAATATATCATTGAAAGATATCGTAAACTTCATTCACTTGTGGATAGAGATCGATCTGGGAGGCCGTCCAAATTAAATCGTGTGCATAAAAGAAACATCATGCGTCGAGTTCAAGAAAATCCACAAATTAGTGTACCTGAGTTGGCAGATGGTTTAATGGATAGTTACAACATTAAAGTCTCAACTCAAACCCTGAAAAGTGTCATTAAAAAAGTGGTTATCATGGACGTTCTGCCTGGAAGAAACCCTATATAAGTTTGTGCAACAGGAAAAAGTGCCTCGAGTTTGCAAAGAAGCATGTTAGCAAGCCATTATGTTTTTAGCGATGAATCAAAATTTAATATTCATGGGTCAGATGACCGAGTTATGGTGTGGAGAAAACCAAACAAACAAATGCAAACTAAGAATTTTGTGGAACTGTGAAGCACGGAGGTGGCGGTGTTATGGTGTGGGGGTGTATGAGTGCTTCTGGAGTTGGAAATTTGCTATTCATCGAGGGAAATATTGATCAATATGTCTGGATATTCTTAAACATTATATGTTACCCAGTGCAGAAAAACTATTTCTTGGAACTGGATTTACTTTTCAACAGGACAATCCTAAACACACCTCTAAGATTTTCCAAGAGCGGTGCTTTTGCCATCTTAAACCATGACTTCATAGCGGTGCTCAGTCTACCAATTTAAACCCCATTGAAAATTTGTGGGAAGAAATAAATCGACAACTAAAAAAGTATTACATAAAAAAAACTTGAACTCAAAAGGGTCATTAGTAGTATTCGGTGTAATATTTCTCTGGAAACAACAACAAAAAAAAAAACTTGTAGGTATAATGCCACAGCATGGTGATAAATGCCAAAGGAGGGTCCACTAATCATTAAATTCATTTTTGTTAAATGTATTTTGCATTTTTGTAAACTTTTATCGTTTGCTAGGGTACCATACAGAGACTTTTTTGTTCCATGTTTATAGCAATTTTTGAGTTAAGATTTATTTTTTAATTTTGTCAGTATTATCATCTTTTAATATGAATTAATATTAAATAATATTAGTTATAACTTATTTTTAAATATTTATTTTTATCATAAGTAATTTAGTGTGACAAATTAAACTTTGATTTGCATTTGTATCTGCATCTGGAGACTTTTTTTACACACTGTGTGTGTGTGTGTATATATATATATATATATAAATTAATAATACAGTGGGACAAACAAATAAGGATACACCGGTAAAGGTTACTTATAGTGTGCCCTTTGCTGTGCCAAGTCGCCAATAAAGATGGTGGACACTGTAAACAAACACTTTTATGGATTAGTGATGGTTACGACTTTTCCCAATATAAAAATGATTTTTTTAATCGATAAGCATTATCTTTTTATTATTTTTTTTTGAGGCCCAATGCCTTCAACAGATGCCTCCGGCATAATAAATGAACAGTAAATAATAAATCAGCTATTTCACGATAAGATTTTCCTTTCTTAACCTATTAACAGTTTTTCCCGAGCGCCGCTCAGGCAGTTCATTTTTTTCTGCTATTGCACTGATTTGCCCGATCTTTTTACAGTTATCAGTTTAAAGTATTTCTGATAGATGTCTCTAGTTGTCCAATAAAGTGTGGATTAACAATTAGTTTCCAAACTGGTTTGAAGGTCAAATTTTATTTCTTTTTCTGGAGGTCAAATTTTATTGCTTTTGCTGAAAAGGAGCTCATTTTTATTTCACATGTCTTTGTCTTCAGAGTATCAATGCTGTAAATTCCATTTCTTGTTTTTTTTTTTTTTTTTTTTTTTTTTGCTAAATTAGAAAAGTGAGTGGCGTATATCAGATAATAATTCTGAAAATGGTTCAGATAGTGAATCGGAAATATCTATAAATGATTCTGGCAGTTGTGAAAGTTTATCATCGGACTTCTCAAGTGATGAGGAAGCCGACACTTCAGATGATTTAATTCAAGTATGTAACTTCTGTGAACTTGATACTAATAAGTCTCATGCACCACCCCCGAGATTTCCTTTCTAAGTGCAACCAGGTGTTCAAACAAATATGGATGTAAGTGTTGGAACTTTGCAGTTTCTTGAAATTTTCTTTGATGACAACCTTATTGAAATGATAGCTTCTGAAACTAATAAATATGCTGATAAAAGTATCCGAAATAGTAATCTTCGAAGATACAGTAGAGCGAGAAAATGGGAACAAACGACAAAAAACGAAATTAAAGTGTTTCTTGCTTTGAACATTTTACAAGGAATTGTGAAAAAACCTGATATTGAGCAATATTGGAGTAAAAGGCATTCAATATCAACGCCATTTTTTCCCAAAATTATGTCTTATCATCATTTCCAAATTATTTACTGCTATTTACATTTTTTTGATGATTCTTTATTTGATCCTAAAACACATGAATGTCCAAAATTACAAAAACTGGCCTATAATCAAGCATTTGAATAAGCGTTATCAAGAATTAATAATTCCTGAAAGAGATGTAACAACCGATGAGAGCTTGATGCTTTTTAAGGGACGATTACACTTTAAACAATATATACCTCTGAAAAGATCACGCTTCAGTATAAAATCTTTTCTGTTGTGTGAATCGAAATCTGGGTATGTATATCATTCTATTATATATACTGGAAAAGGGACACTCTTCGATGATAATTATCCACATCTGTGCAAGTCATCTCAAGTGGTAATGACACTTATGAAGCCACTATTAAATAAAGGATATTGCCTTACGACTGATAACTACTATACATCCCCAAAACTTGCAGATATCCTTCTCAGCTATCAAACAGATATTTATGGTACATTGAAGATAAACAGAAAAGACATTCCAAAAGAATTACAGTCTAAAAAGCTGAAAAAAGGCAAAATTTGTGCTTATCAAAGAGGAAAGGTTTGCATTATTAAATGGATGGATAAAAAGGTTGTAACCTCATTATCCACTATACACAGTCCTGAAATGGTTGAAGTGTTGTCCCATAACAATGAAATCAGAAAAAAATAAAAGTTGATATGGAATACAATAATACAATGGGGTGTGTTGATAGAATGGATCAACACCTCACAAATTATCCCATCATAAAGAAGAGAGGGAAAAAATATTATAAAAAAATTTTTTTTCCACCTCTTTGATGTATCAGTGTGGAATGCATTTGTTCTATACCAGAAGAATGGGGGAAAATACTCTCAATTGAATTTTAGGTTAGACTTGGTTGATCGTCTGATCGAAAATTATGGATCAGTGAACAAGAAAAAAAGCCGACCAGGAACTTTACCGAATCCCTTACGATTGACAGAGAGACACTTCTTAGAAATGATTCCTCCCAACGAAAATAAACCTAGACCAACGAGGCAGTGTTTTGTATGTTGCTCAAAATGAAATGATTATGGAAAAAGAATAAGAAACTAGATACTTTTGTCCTGACTGTGATATAGGACTCTGCTTGTCTCCATGTTTTAAAATTTATCATACAAAAGCTGTGTTTTGAAGTGAAATATAAGTATTAAAAATGGTATGCTGTTTTATTTCTTCCTTTTCTGTTGAGTTAGCCTGCTATGAAAAAAAAGTCAACTTTAAGTAAAAATTCTTTTTTTTTTTTTTTTTTTTTTTTGCTGAAATTAAAAATTATAATAACTCAATAAGTTCAATGCATATAAAAGTTTTTATTGTAGATTTCGCTTTATATAATCATTTTAAAATCAAATATATATATATATTAAATATGTGCTTATTTTTGGACCCAATATGACAAAAAAGTGAAACTGTTGTGGTTAAATAACCTTAATATAAATTTTCTTAATCAATACTAGTCTCTCTATGAGGACCCATTCTCCATTTAAAATTGCAAATTTCAATTCACATAACCAACTTTAAAAGACAAAAGTAGCAGTCAAAAAGGCTTAAGATAAAATCGGTCAAACTTAGGCTCTTACAGTAGCAAGCAGAAAAAAA
Source organism: Argiope argentata (assembly GCA_026289955.1). Lineage (NCBI taxonomy): Eukaryota > Metazoa > Arthropoda > Arachnida > Araneae > Araneidae > Argiope > Argiope argentata. The sequence goes on from JAOUZG010040590.1 coordinate 835,981, forward strand.
GTCTAATGGTAGTTAAACGAAAATTTTATTGGTGTATCCTTAATTTTTTGAGGTAAAGATCTGCCTATGTTTATTTCAAATACTTGTGAAATTTTTAATGTTATGTGTGAAAATAAAAACACATTTGCTCTTCTAATTAATGTGTTATTTCGATTGAAAGTTGGTTTTATCAAGTAAAAGTAAGGTGTATCCTCAATTGTTTGTCCCACTTTATATATATTTCAAACAGAGTTTTCCTTACTACTTTATATTTTTTAAATTCATTTTTTAAAGTTCTCTCTACTTAAGCTTTATTAAAGATATTTAGGGTGTTATTTTTCAATTTTATCAAGTTTTTTTCCATTAAAACAATTCTTATTAATCAGTAAACATTTTTCTGAAAACAGGCCAAGCGTAGGCTTACTATAATTTGTATTTAGTGTTCGAGTCATATTGACGTAATAGTGGAAATCGGAAGTAATTCTAATATTTGACTGGTACTGATGAAAATTAAGTTGCATTTTCTTTACTTTTAACTATCTTATTAATTTTTTTGTTAAATTTAAATTTTAGTGAACTGGTACTTGAGTTGAATACATACCATATTTTTGTGTTATTGAACATTCTGTAGGAACTGTTTTGTCACTGGGTTTTAAGTGTGCACTTGCCAGAAGAATGGGTCAACAATCTGAAATAATTTCTTTTATGTAAATTGTTTGCAGTGACCAAAATTTCATCATTTAAAGCCATGTTTTTTTTTTTTCTTTCAAATCCTTCATAATTGTAAAAGAAACAATTTTTTAAAGAGTAGTTTTTATTTTTAATGTTTTGTTTAAATTATGATCATTAATCTTAAAATGTTTCATATTGTCTGATTTTAATGATATGACTGTCAGTGAAATAAATCTGTTTAATTATGAGTAAGTTTTTTTGATTAATCATCATATTAGTATCTTCATAAAATAGGTCTAAATTATGTCTAGACTTTCTGACATTTTTTTAAATGTTTCTTCTTTTTGAGTTATTTTAAGTTGTCAGATAAATAAATCTGAAATTAAGCGTGCAGCCTTTCAATATGAAGAAAAGGATAACAAACTGGTTTGATTACTTTTATGCTAATTGTATATATAATGATTGGAATTCAAAGGTATGAATGTAAGATTTTAATTCCAGGTTCTGAGCAGTCAAATTCAGAGACACTCATAAGAAGAAGAAAAAATTTATAGTTTTATTTTTAAAAACGGACAATATTTTGTATGTGTCAGGGTTTGATAAACTGAATATGTTTCTATGATGAAAGGAAGGAAAAAAACTTAAAAATGCTGAAATTTTTTCGAATTCAATATTCAAATGATAAATAATTGATAAGTCTCTTTTTGTTTTAAAATTAAAAAAATACATGTATATTTTTGTTATATTCAGAATTGGGAAAAATGCTTAAATATATAATCTATTTTGACCTTATTAAAAATATAGTTAAAATAAACAAAAACTTCTTAATTTTTTCAATTAGTTTAAAAAAAGAATCCAATACCCTCTGAGGTTGAATAAAATAGAGATAATTGTAAAGCTTTATTTACCGTATATATAAAGAAAATACATGGAAGAATTTGGAGAAGGAATCCAGGAGTGTTAACATCCTTAACCCTAGAAAGGTAATCTTTAAAAAACTAACAAGCTTGATAACCATTCATCTCCTAGACAAAGTGTATTTAAAATCAATTTTTAAAACTAATTAAAATAAAAACCTTGCTCCCAGCAGATAATTTCATAACTTATGATTGTCAAGTAGGATAAAAATATTTATTTTCGAAGCAATCTTTACACATATATGTGTGATGTTCTCTGTACATTGCTCTTGGATATAACAAACAAAAATTGTGCATCATTCTGCACAAATTATTTGGGCAAAATGCAGAAAATTTTCTTTTTTTAATTTTGTATTGTTCAGGTTGTTGAATTCTTAAATTAAAATTTGGAAGTTCACTTATATTAGTCCTTGTTGATTGGGACAAAGTTGATATTTTGAGACGTTTCTGCATCTATGGAGCAAGAAAAACTTCAATAAATTCTTCCAATTCCTATTCAGAAGTAGAATTATCTTCCTCGCTTAATTCTTGCAATAATTCATGGATAGCTTCTGGCCTACCCCACAAATTTTCTCCGTGAAAACATTTTGACATCTCCAAACATACACAGAAATACCTTTTTATTACTGATGGGACAGATAACCATTCATCTCTGAGATGACTATTGTTCTGGATATACTACAAGCAGAAATATTTCAGGGAAAAGGAATGTCCTCATCTGTAGTTTCCAAGGTCAGATAAAGGTACATGTTAGAACGATCCATTTACTGTTGTAGGGGAAGAATAGTCAGTTATTTTGTAAGTGTTCTTCCAGGAGATGAACAATTAGCATTCTAGGGTTAAAAAGTATCAAGGCAACAGTTAATGATAATTTTCCCTTCCTTTCCTCCCTCTATCTTTGGTTGTTAGCATTGTGATTTATTGAAATAAGGGAAGGATTATTTCAAAGTGGCAGTATGAAACATGTACTGTTTTGGACATGATTAAAAAAATGTTTGAACTTCAATTTTTAGTACTTTAAATGGTTATGAATTTATTTTAGCTATGGCTCATAAGTATATGTACCTTTAACAGGCTAATAAAGAAGAATATATGGTGTAGTCTGTTTGACAGATTATTGCATTGAAGCCTCTTAACTATGTTAAACATTTAGTCATAGCTCGTGTTAATCTCATTTTGAGGCAGTGTGATTGGCTTTGGGGATATTCTAAGGCAGAATGAATAAGGCACATGAATTCAAAGACACTGACTACAGGAGTTGCTTCTCATTACTTAAATGTTTTTCTTAAATATGGGAATCTATAGGGTTAAACTGAGCAATGATGGCTTTAAATAGAAAAGTATAATTGCTTACTGTTAAATGAAAAAAAAATGTAAATGTTTAAATAGAGATTTGTTTGATCAATAAAATCATGTTATGTTTTTTAATAACATTTTGCTTGTATATTTAGTCAATAAATGTCTGTTAAATAATTTTGAATGGTATTTTCACAATATTTTGATAAATTAAAATCTTTTAGAAATACCTATTCCTCAATAATTTGTTGATACTATGTTACATATATCTGTAAAAAAGTGCTGTTGATGATTAGGTAACCAATATTTCAGGTTATGTATGTTTTTGTAAAGTCAAGAAATTTCATAAATATTTAAAAACACATTTTTCTGTAATATTTTCAAAACTAAACTGGAATTTATTTTTGCATATGAATTAAAAAGTGTTGCTTTTAAATTGGAGAAGTTAATTTTTTTATAGTCTGACATTTCTAAAATGTTAAAAAGATTTGATCAGGGAAGGGGATGAAAACTTAATTAGAACATGTTATTGTTCTATCAATTCTTGTCAGTTTTGCAAAATCTTTTATAGTTACTTAATAATAGTATCTTTATTCTGAGTTTTTTAAGGTGACCAATAAAATTTTCTAGATTTAGTTTGGTAAGTTAATTTTTTTTCATTCTAGAGAGAAAATATACTTTTCCATCCTAGTTATGTTCTTATCTCTTTCTTTCACTCTTTTTACTACATATGATAAAATAAAATAAAAATGTTGGATCAACATGGTGCCTAGTATCATGTTTCTACATCACTATTGACAATTTCAAAAATGTTATCTATCTAAATGAATTTATAACTTAGTAATTTTAAGAAATGTTGAAACAATCAGAATTTTAGGTGCTGTAAATTTTGAGTTGTAATTGCTTATACCATAATAATAATAATTATCCAATCCTAAAGAAAACTTTTACAATTGAAGGCATTGATAAAATATAGAAATATTAAAAGTTAAAAAGTATCTACTTTAAAGGTTATTTTTTTAATAAAAGTTTTTAAACAAAAATCATGCATCTAGAAAATACATAGGTCTAGATATGCATGCATTTTCAGGAATGTTTAAATTTTTATTAATTTTTGTTTAAACAACCTGCATAATATTTTAATATAATATATGTAGAATATTCCCATCCTCCCTGTAACATCTCTTGCAATTTGAGCTGTTTACTGCTTACTGTGTAACATTTCTTTTTTGTTTGGTCATGTTAAATATTTGCCTTGTTTACTATATCATTCTTAATCCTATTATTGAATTGTGCCAATTTCTTTATATCTTCTCTGTAATATATTATTTTGATATCTTATTGAATGCTATAAAATATAACTTTTTTATATGCCTTAATACATACCTTTATAAATCCACGATTATGTCTTATTCAGACAGTGATGAAGAAATCTGGTGTCAGTTTTAAGTTGGCATGTGTTATCCAATTGGAGATACTTCGAAAAATAGTAGCAACTAATGGAATTTTCTCATTGAAATTTTATTTACATTTTTATTCTAATTCTACCATTAAATTTTTTGTTGTTTCATTTTGGACTTTTTGAACTCTTTAAGTATTTAAGTGTTTTAAATAAAAATCAAGTTTTGTGCATTGTGAACTTTAATTAAGGAAATAAAATGCAGATGAGTTAATCTAAAAATGTATTAATTTTTGTTTGTGTATATTAAATGTCTATTAAAAGTCTATTAAAATTGCTTTTAGCATGAATCTGAACCTGAACAATTCCGTAAGCTGTTTATTGGTGGATTGAACTACAAAACATCGGAAGAAGGGTTAAAAGCCCATTTTGAACAATGGGGTGAAATAGTAGATTGTGTTGTCATGCGAGATCCTCATACAAGAAAGTCTCGTGGTTTTGGCTTTGTGACATACAAGCGTGCCCATATGGTTGATGATGCTCAAGCTGCTAGACCTCACGAAATAGATGGAAGAGAAGTTGAACCAAAGAGGGCTGTGCCTAGAGAAGTAATTTTTTGTTTCTTATATCTTGTTATTTAAACTATTCATTTTTTAAATTTAAATGTAATTTTATTTGATGTTTAATTAGACTTTAGCCATCCTAATTGCTTTTAAATTTCAGGATTCAGGAAAGCCAGAAGCCCAAATAACAGTAAAGAAATTGTTTGTGGGTGCTTTAAATGAAGATGTAGAAGTGGAAGACTTGACAGATCATTTTAGTCAGTATGGAAATATAGTGAGTGTGAGTATCGTCGAGGATAAAAACACTGGGAAAAGAAGAGGCTTTGCTTTTGTTGAATTCGATGATTATGATCCAGTAGATAAAGCTGTGCGTAAGTATTAATTTTTGTATTCTGTATGTGATTTTTGAAGATAAATGGAATCATTGATTGCACTTGTTTTATTGACCTCCACCTCTTTCTCCTTCAGTGCGTAAGCACACAATCAAAGGCAAGAAGGCTGAAGTAAAAAAAGCATTGTCCCGACAAGAAATGGATAGTATTAAGCGATCAAAGGAGATGAGATCATATGGAGGTCGTAGTGGAGGTACATTAAATGTATTCTTATTAAAAAATTTCATAATTATTTAGAAAATTGGAAAAATGAACTTTTTATTTATTTGTGTAGCATGTTTTAAATATTTCTCTACATATTTATTTTGAAAAAGAATTAATTTTCTTGAGCTGTGATGTGTAGCTACAGAAAGTTAGTTGTAAAAATTAGTAACTATAACATATAGCTAAAGGAAATAAATTTATGTAGCAAGCCATAATATCCTTTTAATTTTCTTGGTCAGTTTTTCTATTCCAAGAAAAATAAAGTTTAGTTTAAATCTACAATTATATGAAATTTTAATTTTGTACATTTTTTTTCAGATAAATTTATTCTTACTATCCCATTTGTATTAATCCATAAAAGGCAATGTTTATTGTGGGCTACATCATTTAAAACAATATAAATATACAGATGGCAAAATTTTGGTTTGGAATTTTATTTTTATAACTCATATTAAAATTTTAAAGTTGACTCATTAAAGAAAAATGAATCCTGAATAATTGAATTTCTTTAGCTTAACTTATAATGAATACAAGTTGTGAAAAGAAAAAATGCTATTTGGGGGGGGGGATTTAGATTGTTGATCTCGGCTATTCTTGTTAACATTTATGGTTATAAATTTTCTAGTTATTTTATTTTTTTCCCAATTTATATTTAGTCTCATTATGGAAAATGTATCTAATCACAAACTGGAATCTATACCTAATCAAAGTTAATATGAATACCTATGGAAGGAAATCTTATGGGCTTTAAGAATAAAAACTGTAGGTTTCTAATTACTTCACAAAATCTGCATGACAATCTAGGAAGTCTTAATTTTGCCTTTCAAATAGAGTTTTAGCTGCTTTGCTTCAAGCTTTGTACTTGCAGAGAATGCAAGCTTTTTAAGGAAAGGATTTGAGGAAAAATTTAAAAACTTGCTTGATATTCTGTTTAGTATTAATTTTGAATCTTGTTCTCTAGGTTATGGAGGAGATAGCTATGGATATGGTGGTGCTAGTGCATGGGGAAATGGTGGCGATTATGGTAATGGATATGGAAGTTCTGATTATGGCTCTGGTAAAATTTCCTTTTTGCCTCATTGCCAGCAGTAATTTTTTTTGTATGAAAAATTGAGCAAATTCTAGTGTGGTTTTTTAAATCAAAATTGTTTTTTAAAAGTTTAAAATAGTGCCTTGTTAATTTTAAATTTTATTGCATGAAACACATTAATTTTGTTTTAATTTATTTTTTCTATTTTCTTGACTGAAGCATTTTCTACATCAACCAGATAAATTTTCGTATTATATAATGTATAATACAAATAAATTCTGCTTTGATGTCTAAAATAAATATCGGTGAAAACACTGGAAATTATTGTTAATTTATGGTAAATTTACTTGTCAAAGTCTGAATTTGAACGCTTAGGTTGGCAATTGATCCTATGCCCATTAAATTTCATTTATGTGAGCAATACGAGTTTTTAGCATATTGGTATGAAGAAAAGATTTTTATTTAACTAAGTGAAAATAGTTATAATAGTCTTTCAGTAAGTATTAAATGATTCACCTGTGTTTTTTTTAACATTCAAACCAAATCTTTAGAGTTCGGTTTATAAATGTTGTATTTTCATTATTATACAGTTAAACTAAATAGTTTGCCTATTCTAATTTTCAAATAACTTGTTAATTATATGTTAAAATTATGACTTGATTTTACTATAATAAATGTTTAAGTGAATTATATCATTAAAAAAAACTTTCTGTTGAAAATGCATTTCAATTAAATCTTAAAACTACTGGTTAATATCTAATAATATTTATCATTTGTAAGCTGCACAGATCAGGTTTTACTGTATTTTCAGTGATGCCAATGCCATATAAAATATTTTGGTGCTTTGTTGAAATATCTTCCTATGATTGATTTTTAATTCTATTGTAGCTGTAAATTAATATTTTCATAAAAATCAAGTCTAGTAATTATAAAGATAACTTATTATAAAATCACTGACACATCTGACAGTACTTTTGATTTAATTTGTAGGCGGTGGATGGGGAGGTTACTACTCATCCGGCTATGGTGGTGGGCCTGTTCGAGGTAGTAGTGGTTATTCACAGAGAAGTCAGGGACCTTATGGTGGTGGTAGCAGTAGAGGGAAAAGTTCAAGCTATTCAGGTACCATATTGTACAGTCATTTTTCCCCCTCCCTCCCTCCCCTTTCCAAAACTGAGAGAAAGGTTTTCTCACTGATATTGTTTTAGGATTTAAAATGGAAGTCTTTTTTTAATACCTTAATTATTTTATTTTTTGTTTTATTGAATATCATACACATTTTGATAATTTTGCGTTTACTAATTCAATTTTCTTGTACATTATCTTCATTGTTCTTGATTTATATGATGCTGTGTTTAATTAAGGAATGACCTTTTTATAGTCCCCCCCTTTTTCCTTTATGTACGTTTGTTTAGGGCTTCCTTTCAAAAATTAAGAAAATTTTGTTGTGTTGGGGATTTTAAGTTCCCCTATTTCCATTTAACCCTTTGATGAAAACATAAATTTTCTCAATTCTTAAAAATTACGCAATTAATTTTCATGTTTGATGTCTTGGGGAAGAGAAAATACCTTTAAAACATTAATAGTGGACTGCATCACAAAGGGGGGGAGTCACTAGAGTACCAACACACACCTATGACATATTCTTCTCATGACTAATAAATAGTTTGTAATTAGTTTTGTAATGTAATTATTCTTTATTTATAAAAATACTAAAACATATTATCACTGAAAAATACTTATACATTCTTACAATGTGTAAAAAATATAAACGAAAAATAAGCAATTTTAATTTGTACAAACTTTACTCAAATGTAAATAAATTCATCACCCATAACATGGCAAAACCTCCATAAATTATAAGCCAATCGACTTAAAGAGTCAGGTAAAGGAAAAGAGATTGGTTTTGTTAATGTGTTTCAAGTGGTACAGAATTTAATGCCATAGGTGCACAGTGGTATGTCTCTGGAATCACCTTAAAAGGTCTTAAGTGAGAACTTTAATTTTGCAACTTGATTTGGGTGGGGGGAGTGTGTGTTGTAGACAGCTTTCATACAAATTTATGAAGGGATCTTGAATTTTATTTTTGCTTGATGAAAAAAAATTAAATTGAAGTACTGAGTAAAAGCTTTAAAAATGGCACTTTTATTTTATTTATTTATTTAGTGTACACAAGAGGGATTTTAACTAGTGTGCTGACATCTATAAGCAATTATTTTAGAGCCTTTGGATTCGATCAGAAACCACTGTGTGCTTAGAAATAATTTTTAGAAACGGTAGTTTCACTGTGAAATCGCAGCACATCAAAGGGTTAACAGATTTATTCCGATTTTGACCGATTTTCAGTTCTTTGCTTCATTTGAAAGTTCACAATTCTATTGTGAATGCTGGTCTAATTCTGCTTATTTTTGTGTTGATCGCTTATTTAAAACACCAAACATTGCAATTTTAATATTTTTATTTACTTTTTTTATTTTATTCCTTTTACTGTATTTATTAACCTTTTGTTTATGGAAATACAACTGTGTCAATTTTTTTTTAAAAAAAATCCTTTCTTATGACATGTCCAACTGTTGCATTAATAATGAGTTAGGAAATTTGTAAAATTATCTAAAAATTGCTGATGAGAGCATAATTGCTCCAAGCATGTCAGTTGGGGATTTCATACAATTGTAACAATCAAGTTTACTTTCAATGAGTGTTTCATATTCTATAAAAAAAGTTTTTTTTTATGAAGGCATTCAAGTAAATGGTGGAATAAATAATTTTGAAATGTCCAAGTAATTAATGATTGTTTTTCAAGGAATTCACAAACTCCCTTAAATAAAATTGTGTGAAAAGAAAAAACTAAAGGAATTAAAAGAAACTAAGCAAACATTTAAAAATTAAAGTGGAAGAATGAAAATAGAGATGAATAGAATGAAATGCAAATTAATTAAATAAGAAATTCTTGAGTGCTGAAAAAGAATTTTGAGTTATTAACCCTTTTCAAATCTTAAAATTTTGAAAAATAGGTTTTTAATTATATTTTTTGATATACTTAAATTCTTTGAGATAAATTAGGCCTAATTAGTAAATTGAATTTATCTATTAAGAAAGAGAACCATGTAATGATGATTAAAAAATAACTTGAAACTTTATTTAAACGTGGTTACATCTTGTAACCAGAACGAAAAGTAAAAACATACTTATCGAATGACGCACATCTGCTTGAAATACACACGACAACAAAACAACATCTTAAAAAAAGTTCAGTCGATCTTTTCTTTTCAAACATTTAACTTCTTATTTACATGTACAGCAATAAAAACAAAAATTCCTCTTCTTCAATGATATGCAAATAAGAGTCAACTTATGAGCGTATCGTTTAAAATTTCTGCTCTTGTGCGACTGCATCGAATTAACTGGATTCGAAAAATTTGAACCTGATTGCGGATGCTGCCGATATAAATAGGAGAATTTTGACTTATTCCCAACATAAATTAGTACTGATTGTTTTAAATCAAGTATTTTTTATTAGCATTTTAGTAATTGATATTTCAAGTTTTGAAATGATTAATTTGCAATTTTTTTCATTGTTAGTGTGATAGGCAAACAGTTTGTTACTGGAGTTATTCTGTATAAATGAGCATCTTTTGTCTAGCTTTATCTGTAAAAGTGGAATTAAAAATTATATTAATTTACAAATGCAAGTTTTTAATAGAAAACTAATTTCTTATTTGTTAACAAAAATATGTCAAGTAGTATTTTTATGGTTTCTCATTTAAATCTTTGCTGATATATGTTAGGTACATATAATTGTGTATATTTTTATATTTCTGATGCAACGTGGTATGTTGATATTTATGCAAAAGAACTCAAATCATCTATCGTTCTATTTTTTAACTTTTGAGCAAAAATCATTATATATACTATTAACATAATTTGCTTTGCAAATGATAGTCTAATGTTTCTTAAAATTTTAGCTAAACAATAAAGCATTTTGTTAAAATTTCAATTTTTTTTTCAAATGAGAAATTAATAAATTTTTTGATAGTTTTTAGGATGCTCATTCCCTTTAAAAAATTAAATGTTAATGAAAACAATAATTTTTTATAATTAAATTATCCATAAAAGCATTTATAATACATATTTTGCAAATTACAGCGATTTGATTTGAGGAAAAAATCGCTACACTACTGTAAGCAATAACCATAAATTAAGGCAATGTTGCAAGTTTAGTCAGGATTTTTTTTCCCCCGCAATGTTTTTTCATAAACCAATTACTGAATATAACGACTGATGAACTAACCCACATTAGCCCACGAACAGTGATAAAAAGCAAGATATACTTCTACCATACCAAATGTTACTCTGCTGAATTATATATTTTTTAATTTGGATAATTGTTTGCATTTCAGAAAGTTTCTTAAGCATAAAATTATTTTAATAATTTAGCTTCTATTTATATATAAAATTTGTTTTTTTTTTTTTTCAAAAATTTGGCAAATTTATTGAATAATTGAAATTTTGAGCAAAAAAAATTGTCAGTATCCATTCTAAGCATTGACAATACATCAAGTAATGCAATTATTTTTCTATGAAGTAGAAGAATGATGTAGCCTGTCTAGTATACAAGGAAAGAAGTAAGTATTTTAAAATAGAAAATACAAATAGTTGGAATTTTAAAATATTATAAATCTCATGCTGAATTGAAGCTTTAAAAGAACTTAATTCATACATGCAATCATTTAGAAATTTTAATTTCAATTTTCACATACTGAAATAATTGCAGTGTAGGTCTTTATTCATATCTATTGAAATAATTAAATAAAATCTTACTAATTTTATAATGTGATAGCTATACAGCAGAAAGTTTCATGTAGTTTAATCCTCATCTTAATGCTTAGTTTAATACTTTCTCCAACAAAATCAATGAGTTACCATTTTATGGAGAAATGAAATATAATTGTGATTCAAAGGCACTATTGGGTTCCTACTAAGACAAAACCATAGAGGAGCAGCTAGCTTTTTGTACAGGGGAGAGATAACTTCTTAGCACTACTGATGGTCAAAACCAAAGAGATGATTTTCAACAAACACAGTTAAAAAAGAAGGGTGAAGCATCTTTGAGATTTTCTCATTCATGTGTTGCATTTATAAAAATTTTTGGAAAAAAAACAAGTAAATCATAAAAAATAATAAAATATAACTAAATGAAATCTATGGTCTCAAATTTCAAGTTATCAGATGAGAGCTTTATTATTTTTTAAAATGTCTTAATTTAAGTCATTAACCATTTTAAACGGTGTGAAACTGTCAGAAGACTAATATATATAGGTATATATGTGTAATGATAGTTTTTTTTTATTATAATTTTTAATTTATCAAGCTGGCAAAAAAAGTGTTGAGACTTGGCCGATTTTAAGATGATGTATAACAGCTATGCCATGGTCTTTTAAAAACATATCTGTTGTGAAGAAGTATATATAATAATAATAAAGCAATAATGATAAAAGAAGATGAGTTTTAAAAATGCATCTGCTTTCAAAGAAGATTGTGTAATTATGCATTACTGGTATATAACACAATACTGGTAAAAGCAGTCTTTAAAAAATTCTTTAACCAATGAATTCTGCCGACCCATAATTTTTATTTCTTGCCTATAAATTTTGGAGGCACTAAAACCCTCTAACGTCAAATCATCATGTTTTTAATGAATGAGAAAATCTTAATTTAACCTTATGGTTTGAGCAAAAGCAGTCGTAATTTTCACATTTTATCTTTTTTTAAAGTAATTTTTTTTCCTTATTGTTTACTGTTATTACTATATGGTTCCCTTTAATCTTCTATCCATGTTTTTAATTTAGGGACTTTTATTTTTGGCTTAACCTTTAAATGATTAATTTTTCAGAATTGACTTATCTCTAATTTACCTCTTTTGTCCTTTACTTGTCCCCTTCCATGTCTTAGGAGTATATACAAATATTTTAAACTCGAGAATGTGGCGCAGCTTAGCCAAAAATGGCCTTTGTGCCAAAAAACAACAAATTCAACTCAACTCCATGTCTTTGGATATGGGCTCTTGGAATTCATTTTCTTGGGATATAACCAAAGCCAGTAGTATATTAAATAAGTTTTTGTGTTAGGATATGTGTTGATGAACTTACAATGACTGAATCATTCATGGCATCATGATGAATCATATAACATGTTTGTTATAGACAAAGGTAGAAATCCTCATAAATAGAAATATTCTGATTTAATGACACAAAACTTGTAGCACTTAATCTATCCGTATTGTTTGAAGTCTCAGGTTGTCTTCCTGGGAAGAGGCAGGTTTTTTTTACATTTTCATTATTTAAAAAAAACTCCCTGTATTTTTCCAATTTAAAAATCCCCCCTCCCCAAGAAAATGCTTATTTGTTTAAAATTTGGGAGTGAAAAATAAACCGTATTTATATTAAACTTCGCCATTCAAAGCTGTTAAACTGTGGAAGTTTCTCTTTTTTACTCACTTTTCATCTACACAGATCTGTCTAATTTCCAAGACTGAAAAGTGTTACATCATTTTTCCCCTTTAACAATTGAATTTTGTGTTGTTAATCCAAGACTATAATTAAGAAGGTTTTGTTTTAAAATTTAATAAATGTTTGTTTAACTAATTTCAGATATTGAATTTTTTATTCAACATTCTATTATCATACGATTACTCATCGTACATTTCCTCTTACACTTTGTATACATGCAGGAAAAACACTAGGGATTTTTTTTTCTAGCTTTGAGTGGCAACCCTGCATCAGATTTAGTAAAAGTAATTCCAGCTGATTTAGCTACATATTAGACATACCACTGTTACTAGCAGTTAACGACCAATTGTTCATTAGTTGTAATGAATTTTGAATAGGCCAAATACACTCATCTACTGGCTACGTTCTTACTAGTGTAGGATGAAAAGTCATAGTAAATTTTCTTCCCCTTTCTGCCTTAATAGTTGGGTTTAATTGCTATTTAGAAGTAATAGAGTCAGATTTGTTCATTCATCACTAATAAAAAGGTTCAAAAGTTGAAAGGTAATCTCTTAAAGTAATTTAAACATTGAAAAATAATTTAAATATGAAGCTGTTTAAAATTGGGATATTACACAAGATTTTTTTGTAACAAATAAGTTTGTTCTTAAACATTTTTTAAAACACTGAATTAATGACTGATTTTGTTATGACAAACTAGCTATTCAGATTATTATTATTCCTTTTTGTCAGTTAAGTCATGGAGGAAATTTTTGGACTTGAATTCATGAAGGACTTAGTTTTTGTTCTTGAAGTTTAAGTGTATCTGTATATTTCAAGTGATATACTTTTTGAAATTTTTGTAGGTGGTGGCAGCTATTCCAGTGGACGAAGTGGAGGCTATGGGGGTTATCGACGATAAAGAATTTTCAGTGCAGTCTTGGGGTAATAATTTTTTCTTGTCTTCTCATTTCCATTTAAAAGGCATGATTAAATATTAATTTTTTTTTCTCTTGACTTTGCTTCAACTTTAAGATCTTAATTTGTTGCAATTTTCTGTTCATTTGCATTTAGAAAAAGTTTTGTCAATTTTAATATTATGTTCTCTTTCTGCTTTATTTTTATGATTTATTGTTCATATATATGCAAACTTAGTTTAGTCTTAGAAGTTAAAATTTTATAATTAAAAATATATACTATGGATAGGTAGTTTGAGAATTAATCTTTTGTCAAGAATTCGATTGAATAAGCAATATAATAATAATTTATTATAACAAAATAAGATATTTCTCACATTTTTGATCTAGGAATTTTAAACTGTCATAGCCAGCATTCCCGTTGTGTAAGCCATTGCGCAGTAGGTGATAGCAGTTAGAAGAGAGGTTGTGAAAGAATTGAAGTGTAATAGGCAGGAGCAGGATTTTGAGGATACAGCTAGGTATAGTTCATCAGTGCCAGAGAAAGGAATGATTTAACTTCACCTACACTTCATAATGTGTCTTGATATTTTACATTCCACATTTAATCATTCTGGTCAACTTTTCACTTTTTAATTCCCCAAGACTGAATCTCGATGTAGCTTTTCATTATTTTCATTGTTACATTTTAAAACCCATTGTAAAACATGCAGTAAGTGGATCTGTATGGCATTGCATTGTCAGCTTATCATAATCTTTTTACTTAAATAAATAGGTGTGTTTAAGTTTGTTGTTTTAGCTTTTCCTTTAACTGTTAAGTTGACAGCTTAATGTTTCTTTAAGCCTAAATAATAAATTGAAGTGTTTTATTTTCCTTTATCAGTTTTGTTTGCAAACTTATTTCAATGTACAATCGATGTAAAATAAATTACTTTTTCACACTTTTGTGTTGAACAAATGTTATTGTATTAGTTTTTGTGAAAACTTTTTTTTAATGAATGCATACTAGAAATAAGAAGACGAAAATTTGTACTATAGTAATACAATTTTGTTATAATGCAGATTTTTATTTTAAAACTGGGAGTGAATAATTATACTAAGTTTTCTAATTGACATGTAAAGTCTTGTAAAATTTGCGAAGAATCACATTTTTCTCTTCATTGCACTGAAAGTTCATTTATATTAACCCCTTGGTCTACACGATATCTGCCAATTGCACGAGCTATAGTAAACAAGAGAATCGGTTGTGTGCCGTGCCATTCATCTGTTCAGCCACAAACAATGTTTAGGTACAAATAGTAATTTTTAAATGTCTAGGGTGCAATCATAATCAAATAATCAGTTGACAAAAATAATTTATTATTTCAAAGTAATGAATCAATATCAATTTATAAATGAATACTTAGTTAACTGAATGAAAATTAGTTGTCTTCAACTGTGTAGTATCTTTCAAAACAATGGGGTATGTATAATGCAACACGACTATTCTTACATTCCCATGTAGTTTCACGTCTTTTCTTATGTTTCGTACATACTTTGCAAACTCTTGTTGGATTTCCCCCCCCCCCCCATTGGGGTGGGATCTATATGTTACAGAAAGTGACCCCAATGCGCCTGTAGCCTCATTGGTATATCTCCGTTCGATAATGGTTCTTGTCTGTTATAATTTTGTAATTGGGTGGTTTGTAATAATCCTTCAGCTATTTGAAGTTGTACTCGGTGTATTTCTGTGTGTGTTTTTAATATTGCTTTTGTTGTATAGAATATATGAATTTAAAAGTGCCGTATTGCACATGTAAAAGATTTTTCGGTATCCCTTCACAAATTTTCTCATTATAGGGAAACTCGCTGATTAGGAAATACCTGATCCTGGCGATCAATACCAATAATTCCCATATTATAATCTATAATACATTTTGGCTTGAAAATGGGGCTTGGATAGCTTTCGTTTTGCGCAATCATTTCTGCACTTTCGTGCTTTGTTGAAGGAATATGGACATTTCATTTATCCTTCCACTTTAACGCTAGTATACCATTGCAACTTCTTATTATACAGTCTCTTCTTTTTAATTTTGCTCTAACAAAATCTCCCGGTATATTTTTTCTATTACAACGTAATGTCCCTAGAACATTTGTTCAATTTCTAACCAAAGTTAGAAACAATTTTGGTGAAGAATACTAATTATGTATATATAAGATATGTCCTTTATCTCGTATTGATTGCTATAACTCCATCACAACAGTTTCAGATGCACTGTAATCAAGAGTTTCCTGCATAGATCTTAAAATTATAACAGTAACCCAATGCTGGCACGCCGAGTTTATAAAATTTAATCTAAAACCTTGCCCCTTTTCAAAGGATTAAATTGTTTACAAGAAATACGTCCCTTAAATTTCATCAGTGATTCATTGATCGCTATATTCTCTTCCATTATCTATATGTATTTAAATTTTTCATAAAATTAGTTTATCACAGGTTTCACTTTGCATTATTTTTCTGTGTTGTCTGCTGCATCGTTATATACAAAATGGAGAAATCTGGTGATTTTTAAAAATCTTCTTAGTTACATACATTTTCGGAAAATGGGGGTTTCTATAATGCCTCTTTTAGACCAGTTCATCAGGATTTTTGGTTTCTTTACTTGAGCCATTATGATGCATAATGAAAGGTATGTTTTAGTTTCATTACGATCTACTGGCATACAAGTTTCATCAATTATCTTTCTCGTGTGTGTACAGCTTTTTATTTGTTCTGCTTGTTTCTTGAACAATATTATCCCAAAACACATTGTCGAATATTATATTTAAAAAGTCTAATTCTTTTTTACTTCCACCTCATTGGTCTTGAATTGCTACTCTTAAGCCAGGAATTTGTGTATACTTCCAGATTTTTGGCTTCTTATTTTTTTCTTCTCAAAACCATTGCGCTGCTGAGTGCTGTCTTTATCATCGGAATCATCTTCAATTATTAATCTTCGTGGACGTTTTCTTACAGGAAACGTAATATCACTGTCATATTGAAAAGGATATATAGAATCGCACTCAGCAATAGTGCCACACTACTCCCCACTACCATCAATATTAGATTTTCTTCTTAGCATGATGGTTATAACCGTTTCTGAATTCTTTATACGAAGCTATATTTGAAACGTGAATGTAACAAATCTTTACGGGGAACTAAAGTAACGCACCATCCAGTTGCACCAGAAACAAATGAAAAAACAAAATACAGACGTGACAAAGAAAAAGCATTGGATTTGGAATAACTCCAATCACTTGTTCGAATAATACGCAGCATCTTATGCACCGCTTCCTCACCACGAGCCTGACTCGTGGCTTTCTATTATGGCACAAATTCTTTACCATGAATCTGGCTCGTGGCTTTCGTTTATGGCACAAATTCTTTACCACGAGTCTGACTTGTGGCTTCCGTTTATGGCACAAATTCTTTACCACGAGTCAGACTCGTGGTTATAGGTCAAAGGGTTAAGATAGTAAAAGTGAAGAAAACCAACCAAAGTTGTCTCAATTCTAATTTTTCTGTTTCCCCCCCCTCCTCCTCCTCCCCTTCAGTGTTTTCAGAACAGATTGTAAATTAAAGTTATATTATTTTGCTAAGATAAAAGAAATATTAATATGTCTTTACCTATTTGAATTTCTGTTCAGTTCTAAATAATAAAGTCCTTCATACTGAAGATATCCAGATATTAGGTTTTGTTAAGGAATTAAAACAAGAGAAGGGGGAGAGTTATAAGAAAAACTTATGGCTTAATGAAATGAAATGCATAGACTAATTTTAAACATGGCGCTGTTATTTAAGTACTATGCTAGCTTAGTCTGGTCAAATCACAGAAAGATGCTATCTACAATGAAGAATAAATAAAGGAAATGTGAGGAAAATATATTGATAGTATTACAGTGGTGAGTCTCTGATTCTCAATAAACTTCTGTATGCATATCTGCTTCAAACAGAGACCCCTGCTCATTTTTTTCTTTATTAATGCTTTCACATCCTTTATCATTACTTCATACTTTACCCCTTATTATAAAATCATTCATTTCCTCCTGTCAGTTTTCTTGTAATTTTTATCGATGAATTTTTATTTAATGTTCCAGGCATTAAAGAAAGTGGATTATAAAATATAACTAGCATGCAGTAGGCTGTTCAGTATTTAATTTTAAATGCTCGACATGCTCTTGACACTATACTCAGTTATTTATAAAAATAACTTATGCTGTTAGCCAATGATTCAGTAAAGTGCAGTGTGTGAAATGAAGGCTATGCTCTTGGTGAAGATACCCTTCATATAGCTTAAAATAGAGGTATTACATGGACATTCTGTTTTGCCACACAAATGCAATGAAAAGTGAGCATTTTTTGAAATTGTTTTAACTATGAACGAATTGGAGTTTATATATATTGAATAGTAACTCTTTAAATATAATGAAAAATATTGGTAGAAACATTCTCAAATTACCTTACCTCTTTGCCCATAAATCTGGCCATTAAAATTATAAATTAAATGGTATTTTGACTCATTTAATAAAGTATATTTAAGGAATTTGTTTATTTTTTTTCTCGTCATTTTGTTATTAAGTTTTGATAGTTGTAATGGTAGTGGAATAGCCAAATTATGAAAGAAAAAAACAGCAATTAAAAAATTTTTCAATAATGTTCATTGGTGGGGTGAGGTCAGCATCCATAATTTTGAGTGGTTCTGATTTAAACTATATTTTATTTTCTGAAATCTACCAGCTTTTTATATTTGAATCATTCAGTTATATTTATTTTCATCTTATTAATTTTGTTGAAAGTTGTTTGATCATCAAGTATGTAACTGTAAACTACTTATTGTTAGTTTTTTAATAAGAGAATCGTGATTTTTGGAAGAATTTTAATTTCCTGTATATTAATTTGGTTCTAAAGGGTACAAAATAAAACCATGAAGTGTTTTTTTTTTTTAATGAATTTTGTTCAGAACTTGACAGTTAGTTACCTTGAATAAAATATTTTCATGTAAGCAAATAACTAATAATCCTTAAAAGAGTTAATTGGATATCTATGGCACAAAGTGTTTAAGTATCATTTTAAATTTAAGAGCATACAACCATACTTTTTGTACCAGATACCATTAATTTTATTTGAAGTCCTGTACTATTCTGTTTTTCAATTCCTATTATTTGCTCACTCTCTCCCTATTATATATTCATATAATATAATCTTCAAATTTTCAATTGTTAATAAAATACTTTTTATTCATCCACTCAAGTTCAAGTAAATTTGTTTAGACTTCTAGTGGATGACATTTGTTGTTAATACAGTTTTTCCAAATATTAATTTTGTGTTTATTAATTAAAAACTCTCTCCAAAAATCTTTATTTCCCCGCCTTTAAATCAGTAACGATTTCAGTTTGTTTTTTTTGCCACGCTAATAATGTTTTTGGCCGATTATTTCTAACGATTCTGTTTATTTTCTTAATGTTCGCTGTTTTTAAAATTAAACATTGTTAATTAATCGATTTTTTGGATTCATTTTGAAATACTTTCGAATTAAAATAATGCAGAATAAAGAAAATTATAAATTTCTTAATCTGTATTCTGTTACCTCAACTGGCATAGAAAATTCAACGCCAAGTTAGTGTGTTCTGAATTATTTTCAACGTATACTAACTTGATTTTTTTACCTGGTATAATCTTGATCATTTATATTAATTGTAATTATTACTTTTTTGTGTCATAGAGACAACTTTCAAATTCCGTCCTCTTGGGAAACCTGCTGCCTGATTTGTTAACCACTACAACATGACTCTTTTTATGTCATAGTTATGAGGTTAATTTGGAAACTCATCAAATAATGATATTTAAAGAAAATATGCTTTTTCTTTCTACTTTTACACATAACTTTCAATAATGACAAAACATTAACCTCTTAGTTTCAGTCCACATTCGTGCAGCCATCGTTAAATACACTGATTTTCTGGCCATTCCTTCTCTTCCTTACATCTCACTAATCAAATAATGAATTTTGGTTGCTTTCACAATTTTGAAATAAATGACAATTAGCATCTGGCTAGTTAAAAGATGTAGGTGCTTGAGATGTTCTAGTACTGCATCTACTAGGTATAAAAAACCAAGTAAGGAAGTGGGCAAGGTATGTAATAAATAAACCTAAATATGGAAGGAGAATATTTGTGAAAATAACGATTTTTGCATTAAGAGGAGAAAGGAATTATGGCAGAAAAGAAAATTTTACAACATTCTTTAACATATAGGTATTACATTAATTCCTTCAGGTCATAGTAAAACAAAAAAAAAGTAAGTAAAACAGCATTTGTCACTTAAAAGTGTGTGGAGATTTTTGTATCTGTGTGTGTGCGCATTTTAAAAGATAAAGATAAAAAGATTTTGTTTAAAAAAATCCAATTTTACACCAATATTTTCATCTTATTGAGTATAACTAAAAGGAATTCTTTTTTAAAAAAATTATGTAGTAATTTAGATCTTGATAGAAGGCTTATTTTTTAAGGATCTACAGGGTTTTGGTAATATATTCTATATTAATTTTTTTAAAAAAACAGTGCTTAAAACTAAATGTAATAAATGTTTTAACAAAATTTTAGTGTCTTAAAATTTATTTTCAAGTCTGAATAAAGTTTTTAGTAACAAGTTAGCATAGTTAGACCGAGAGAAATTGATTATATCGTATATACAAAAATAAATAAAATTGTTTGGTTACTTAGATTTTGATATATTTGTTCATCATGGAAATTTTGTTCATTTCTTAACACTTCAAAGAAAGGATGTCAGAATTTTGGAAACATGTAGCATGGTTTGTATGTGTGTGAATTTTTCCTTTGTTTGGGTATAGTCTGTTCGGGTAGTTGAATATTCAATCATCAAAGGTAAATAGTGCTGCTAGTCTTGGGTCAGTGTTAATCACTTTGAATATGGAAAGTATATAAATATATTGTCCTATGAATAAGCACAACAGAATGGTGAGAGGTTAAAAATTAGGAAAAGCAGTTTAAAAAGGCATTTGCTCATTTTGAAAAAATGAGCAAATGCATTAATTTAGTGTTAGTAATAAATATTCAATGAAGTATGTAGAGTTATAAATATTGATGCTAGAAAGTGTGTCCAGAACAAGGACAATATTTGTTTTGAGATAGTACAAGAATAGATCCAATTATTTTTCTAAGAATTTTTGGCGGCTAATAAATTACTGTCTCCCTTTTTAATGTGAATTTAAATATGAATCAACTGTATAATACCATGTAATTTTTTCCCCCATTCTTAAATTTGTTTCCCTAATGAAATTCCTGCCTATTTTGCTATATCAGCCTTGTTTTGTATGTGTAATTTCAGTGGTTCATCAAAATATTTGATTATTTAATCTAATGAATTGTAGATATCACAAGGTAAGAAAACCTTGCTTTGGGGGCGGAAGTATTCCAGTTGTATTGCCCGATTCCATTGAACCACTGTGTATGTATGTGTATAGTGCATATTAAAACTAACGGAGATAGAATATTCTGCTAGAATGGAAATTGGATACTGGGTACTAGTTATATCTCGTCATCATTTGACTAAATTTAAAAATTATGAGCTTCGATTTTAAAATCGCCCTTGTGTTGCTTCAACAAAAAATATAAACATAGCTAAACCAATTCAAACTAGGGTTATAAAACTTAGTATGGATCATAAAAACATAAGTAATTTTGCCTTGCTAATAATTAATGCTAGCAAGATTAAGTCATGATTTGACCATATGAGTAAAATTGTCTTGCGATTCTTAATTACCACCATTTTCACCGTATATTGTATGCCTAATTGATTTTAAGTACCCATGAAAATTATGTGTGTTTCTAGGGTCTGTGGTGTAACCCACCATTGCTTTCATTTTATCGCTGTTATGGAATGTTCCTGCCATTGAAATAAAATCATAGGTAATAAAAAAACAGTTTTAAGATATGAGGATGCGAAGTGATTAGAGCTTTCCTTGATTCGATTTAGTTCTGACTACTGATCTATCCTAACTGTCCACGCAAATTCTATCCTGGAAAACCAGTTTTTATTTCAAACGAGGAGTGTAGGATGCAAAATGAGTCATTACCAAGGATGTCTTCTTCACTTCCTGCACCCTTCATTTGGAACAAATCGGCCTGTCTGCATAGAATTTCTACGGCCAATAGCTCTGGGCGAGTAGTTAAAGGGATAGATTAACATTAGATCCACATAATAGAAATGCTTAGTAGCTATATTGCTCATAAGGGGGTATGAAGTTGAAATTTCATTTCGGGATGAGATTTAGTTATGGTGTATACATGTAGAATGCTGACTCACGAAAATATTAAAGCGTAATAGCCAGTCATTTTCAAGAAAATGACCCTCAATCTGCGTAGCTTATATATACTAATAATGTGTCGCTGTTGATGATGCCGAGTAGGATAGGGGATAAGACGCCGGCGTAACATTCAAGACCCCGAATTCGATTCTGAACAAACTTTTAATTTTTTTATAAAATTTATTTCAAATTAATTTAACAAAATATGTTATTTTTATGCAAAAATAAATATTTATTCACCAAATACGATGATTTCAATTTAATTTTTTAAAAGCAAAATAATTTTAAGTATTGAGTATTAATTATATTCAGAATTACTTAAATTACTATTTTAAAGATGATTTCAATCAAAATTATTCTAGTTTTTATGTAGAAAAATAAATTTATTTTCTCATACCTCAATACTAATTCAAAAAAAGATGACCTTGTTTTTCTTTTAAAAAATTTAGGTAAAATAAAAAAAAATATTTAATGAATGTGTAAATTTTATTTATCATAAAATAAAGGTTTTAAAAATAAACTTACCTCAAAATAAATATTCATTCACATAATATTTGAATTATTTTATTTTTAAGCTGAGATAATAATTACATGTGTAAATTAAGTTCTTAAAAATATTACAATAATTAATACAAGAGGGAATATTAGTTATTGTAAAAACATTTCAAAGATATATTTTGACACCTTGCATAATTCATAAATATTGTTATCTACTAGAGAAATCCTAAAAGAATCGATTAAAAAAAATATTTTTCTTTCAGAAAAACTGGGCAGCGTGGAAAGCATATCGTACATTACTTAAAATTTTGAATCGTCTGCTTATGCTTTCCGTAACCTGCTTTCTATTTTTTCTTTTCGATTATTAACATTTTCAATGTTTTTCGATATAATTTTATTTATTTCAACTGCTATCTATTGAATCCCGATATAAATTCAGCTTCGTTGAGTTTTTATAAATCATATATCTTGATTAAAATCCAAAAATTTAAAACTTTTAATGATTTTAAAATAAAAATAGTTATTTAAAAATATTTTAATTGTTACAATTATATTTATTATAACACTTAAAAGTTAAATCATCATTTAAAATTAATATGCATGATTGCAATTATTTTTCATTTAAAAAGTAAATTATAGCTTATGTTTTATGAGAAAATACGTATATTTTTTCCCTATAAAAGTGAGTATAATTAATTGAAACCACCTTTAAATTATTAATTTGATTTAAGTAATTATGAATATTTTTTAAAAAATACATTCAAGATTATATTTCTTTAAAAAATAAATTTTAATCCACACATTAAGAAAATCAATATTTATTTTTGCATAAAAAGAAAAGTATTGATTAAAACTGTTAGTAAATTGTTAAATTAATTTGAAATAATTTTTTTAAAAATAAGCAAAAAGTGCTTGCTTAGACTCAAACTCGGGTCTTTTGAATGTTATGCCCGTGTCTTATCCCCATACTATTTGCGTCTCATCAACAGCGACACATTATTAGTATATAAGCTATGCAGAACATTAGTGGGCCATTTTCTCGAAATTCACTGACTATTGCACTTTAATATTTTCGTGGGTGAACATTCTAAATGTTTACTACCTTTATACTAAATCTCAACCCGAACTGAAATTTACCTCGTGCCCTCCCTTTGACAGATTTATTTTAGAAATTTCAAATTTTTTTAATGATTAATATTTTAATAAGATAATAAAATGATGCATTATTTTAAAAAACTATGTCCCAGGTAATTTTATTACAAGGCAGTGTCAGCTATGAAATAGTCTCTTACTTGATTTTATTCTCTCTTTCTTTTGGACTAGTCAGAGGAAAAAATAATACTTCAGTTGAAATTTAGCAATAATAATAATGAAAAAAATTGTTTAGTGTGTATTTATAGATCTTATTAGTGAGTAAAGGTAAAGTGAGAAATATACTTAAGTTTTAGAATTGATTGTGTAAAAACTGAAAAAGTTACTTTTTTTTTATTTTATGTATCTCCTGCTTAGTAAAAATAAAAATTATCCC
>JAOUZG010040590.1:860218-896058 GCA_026289955.1 Argiope argentata
TTTTTTCTTTAGCTCATAAACAATGAAAAGATATTTTTCTAGGGATGAATACTCTTATATTAAATCTATTGTATTCTTGAGAAAATTTGTGGCGAATGAAATTGGATTTTCAAGTGAATCATTACATGATTATTATATTATGGTATAGAATCTTTCTATGGTGTGTGAGGATGTATTATATTGACCTCCTGGTAGTTTGTAAAAATAGCTGCTTGAGTAGAATCTCTGGATGGTAAACTTCAGCTATCTCATTTGGTGTTATTGAATGATGTTATCTTAAGCATTAAAATTTACCCCTATCTACTTAAAGAGTTAGTGAAGATTGAGTTACCAATCATCCCAATAACGTAAATTCAGGGATAATCCTTATTCAATTTTCTCATTTGATGTATAATCATACTCCTTTCATTTGTACAGTGAACATGCTTTCTGATTTGTAACAATCAGTCTTATGTTCTCTTGTTGTTTTGGATTTTATTTTTAACTAAGCATTGCATCTTTTAAAATAGTATGTACTCTTTTCTTTACTTTTTCTTTTTTTAAGAAGAATTGGGCTGCCACATTAAGAAATTGTGCAGAAACATTATGAAAAATTCCAATTCTGATGCATTACTAGCCTGCAGAGTTTTATGTACAGAAATGATTTGTTAACATGAGAAACATCTACTCAATGCTCTCTCTCTCTCTCTCTGTGTGTGTGTGTGTGTCTTTTAGAAATAATGTATTACTTAGAATAGTTAATTCAGGTAGCGATTACCAATTTATCATAAATAGCTAATAAAGTTGTGTCCATTTTCTGTAGCATTTCATAATATATTAAGATACACAAATTCTATTAAAGTAAAAAGAATATTAAAATAACATTCAGTGTTATAATCATTTGTATGCTAATACAAACTTATTTTTAAGTGCTATTCAATGGTCTCTCTTGCATGTAGTTGAAGGAACTGTAGTAAAATGAACTGTCGTTTTTACTTTAGCTTCATTCCTCCTTGCTTTTTTTTATATTCATATTTTTATTTATTTTCTTAACTTATTATTGATAAATTACTTGATTTTCTTTTCTTTTTTCGTTCCGTATGTGATGTAGATGTCTTTTGAGAGTTCAATGTTTATTCACTTCTTGTATATGATTTAAGAAGAATTTATTTGAAGTATAATGGTTTTTTTTTCTTTTTAAATATTTTTATAAATTATTACACTGGTGGACAAAATTAAGAGATGGAAGGCATTTTCACACATTTCGCGGAAAATATCACATAAAACCTGGACAGTTGATTGCCATATAATGTCGCTGAGATGAGTTTACGTATTTTTGTGGGCTTTGCTTAGCCATCTACTCAACTCATTCCACTCTAAAACATAGTAGCATTGTATTTCTTGAATAATCTTGTTTTTTGTGGAGTTTTCGGTGAAATGAGTGAACATCATCATTTAGACGAAGGTATGAGATGGAGAATTGAGGCAGGGCATTTGCCAAGCTCAGGTTGCTAGGGAATCGGGTGTAATTCCAAGCGTTGTTTCTAATTTGTGGAGTCGGTTTAAAAACAGTGGGACAGTGTCCAGAAGACCAGGACAAGGTCGTCCTAGAGCAACAACGCTCAATGAAGACCAATCTTTGTTACTTACAGCCATGCGCCAGAGAACGTCTACAGCGACACAACTGTCTAGGGACCTCGTTGCTGCCACAGGAACATTAGTTTCAAGGAAGGCAATTGCCAGGAAGCTTGGTGACAGAGGATTGTATGCCAGGAAGCCCGCCATTTGCATCCCACTCACTTCTTCCCACAAAAGAGAGCGTGTACAATGGTACAGACAGCACCAACACTGGACACAGCTCCAATGGGTTAGTGTTCTCTTCACAGATGAGTCCAGATTCAGTCTACAACCTGATTCTCGGCGAATAATCATATGGAGGGAGCCTGGGACCTGATACCATCCCAGTAACATCATGGAAGGGGACCATTATGTTGTTGAAGGACTGATAATTTGGGCAGGGATCATGCAAGATACCCGCACACCACTCCATGTGTTTGACACTGGTTCCGTGAATGCCCAGAGGTACAGGCTGGAGATCCTACAATCCTATATGCGTCTTTTCAGGGGTGCTGTTGGCCCTGAATACGTTTTTATGGACAACAATGTCCGAGCTCATAGGGCTGTCCTGGTTGAGGAGTATCTGGAAAGCGAAGATATTCATCGAGTGGATTGGCCAGCCAAATCTCCCGATCTTAACTCCATTGAACGTGCTTGGGACGCTCTTGGAAGAGGTATTGCGATACGCCAACCCCCCCTCCCCGAACCATTCCGGAGTTAAAAACTTCTCTGGTGTAAGAGTGGGAGGGTCTTCTACAAGCACTCCTTAACTCTCTTATTAACTTCATGCATACTCGTTGTTTATCTGTTAGAGGTGACCATACGCCATACTAGAGGCGACCATACCATACAAGCCGCACTTTCATTGCCATCTCTCATCATGAAGTTCAGTCCACATTGGACTGTTAACAATAACTCTTGCAAATGAATGGCACATTAATTATTGATTTGCACACATTATTACCATACTATAAGTTATCCGTGCCAAATTTCATTTATTTTTATCCAGTATTTCTCGAGATATTTTCATTTATTTTTATCCAGTATTTCTCGAGGTATTTGGGAAAATGCAATTCATCTCTTAGTTTTGTCCACCAATGTATATTAGACTTCATAATGCAGTTTTTTTAAGAATAAATTTATATTACAATTATAGTGAATCCTTTTTTAGTACATTCTCATATTACTAATTTATATTTTCATTGAAATTAAAATTATTTGATTTGTGAAACAATTTTTTATGCATATTTTTTAAGTTTTTTGTATTTGTATTGGAAGCTTTATTCAAAGATGCAGTAGTTATTAAATCATGCAGAAATACCTATCATATTTCAGTGGATGCTCAGATTTTATTAAGAATCATAAGGCAGTAAATATGGGTTTACTATTTTTGCTTTTTAATTTTCTGCTTTTCTGAGCATGTAAGAATTTTATTTAAACTAGTTTTCTGATTGATAGTTCAACAGAAACCTTAATACTTTATGCATTTTTTAATTAGAATAAACATTTTAAATTGTTTCTATTCTACAGAAAACTTTGATGTATGAAGAGAGAACTTGTGATTTTATATCTCCTAAGTCAATATCTTCCTCTGTTCATTTCAAAATGGTAAACTTTTTGTTTTTCTGTCATTTTTTTTAACTCTCATTATTGATGAAGCTTAAAAATGCTATAAATAATATGGTACTTAAATTATTAAAGTTAATATTTTCATTGAAGGTGATAAAGAATTGCAGTTTAGTTCATTTTCCATCATTCAGTAATTTTGTTCATTAATTTAGTAAATATGTGTTGTATTTGAAATTGTCTATTACAAAATTGCAGATAATTTCATGGAGTTTCATTTACATGTTCAGAGTATAGGGCTTCTACCATGATCCCTTATTTTATTTTGAAGAATAATGTGATCATTTTTAGAGTCGGAAAAGCTATTGCTTATTGATATGTTATAAGCTATTTATATGATTAAATTTTATGTGTGTGTTGTATCAGTGGATCACCATGGCCATCCCTTACAGCATGTTTCAAAAGTGACCATATACATCAATTGCTATATTTCAAGGGGAGGAAACTTATTTTACTACAGTAAGAAATTGGTACAGTGAAAATGAGTTGCAGTTTATACCCGAACATCCAGCTCTCGTCGACATTGTTTAAATAGTTTTCAAGCATTCACAACCTACTCACCTCTATCTTTTGTAAAAAATATTGCTCTACTCAAAAATTCTTTGTTATCTTTCTCAAAGTATCATTTCCTTGTCAGCATTTTGCCCCAATTTCATGTTTATTAAGCTATACTTTGGCCCACCCGTAGTCAAGATGTAATAAACATGTGAACTTTTATTGTATAGGATGATCCTTTACATGAAAATAGGACTGGAGAACTGTTAGTTAAGAAAACAATTTAAAGCATTCGATAAATTCAAAGTTGCAAATGCTGATTTGTGTAAAACTTTTTGTATTAGAATAAGGAAGATTATAATATAATTACTCTCCTGCATACTTCCAATTCATACTAATTGTTTTCCTTCCTTGAAATTTTCTTTGCTTTTATTTCATTCCCAATGGTTTGGCTTTAGAGATTGTCTAGAAAATTCTGGCTTTCTCTTAAGCTTTTAACTTTTAGGAAATTTTTTTAATGAAAATTTTGTCTTCATCAGTGACGCTTCTCAAGTAATCTTTGCTGCATTGTGCTGAGAATGAAGATTGTGTTTTGGAAAAGGTCTACAGTGTTTTCATTACAGTAGTTCTTTAGGAAGAAATACAAAATATTATGCATGTAATCATTTTATCTGACTTTGATAAAAATGAACTATGTTGTAGAAATGCGATGCAAGTTAAGTTTTGACTAGTGCTTGTTATCATTAAAAATCTAAAATAAAATTTTTAAGTGTAAAATTGTGGTTTTTATTTCGATAACTTTTTCACATAAATTTATGAGTGTTTTGAATGCCTTTAGTAATTTATCTTAGCGATTTGTGATTCATCAAATCTAACAATGTCTCGTTATGTATTCATAAGTGTTATTTCATGCAATCTAAATATCTTAAAATTTGTAATTTAATCAGATATACTGCATAATTCTGTTTACTGGTGACATTTTTTATTGTAAAAATTGTTTATATATATATATATATATATATAAAATTTGTTTTTTAATATTTTGAAAACAAAATGCTTTTTTAATACAGCATTCCTATCCATTTGCAATTCAGCAACTAATTGAATTATTTTTTCGCCTCTAGTAAGTTTCTCTAACATGTACTGGTGATTTTTTTCGCGTATATATAAATAATTTAGAAAACAATTTCCGAACGTTACAGAAAGCTTTATTGTATTTGAAAGCAAACTACATATTCCTTGCTAATAGATGTAATACAATTGACTGATGGACAGAATCGTCCTTTTTTGTAAATTTTATCCGAAGAAGGACCAAGAATCGGGATTGTTCCAGCCGACTTCTTTATCGCATTTCTCAAAGCAATAGGCTCGCAGTCTGAGTTTTTCTCCAGCTCTTATCAAATCGTTCGCCGTAGTTGGAGCTAAATAATTCGCTAAGACTGTAATGGCTAGTAAAAGTACCAAGGAATGAAACATCTAAAGACATGAATACAGAAATATGTGTGATTATAAGGAATATTTCATGCATTCAAAATTAAATTTGCCATAAAAAATGAAAACAGATGTGCAAAAATTATTAGAGATAACGAGACGGATCTTTAATTATGTTTCCCAAAATTTTCCCAATAGATAAATAAGAATCTTGTAAGGTTTTTTTAATATTAAACAAAAAAAAATGTATTTTTCAAAGGAAATACAAAAAAAAAAAAAAAAATGTTTTGCCCACAAAAAGAATATATGGAAAATAGAACTGTTGTGACCTATTCGTAAGGTTTCGGTTTCTAGACCTTAAGATTCCAGACTCTGAATCCGAGTGTTGTCATGAATGTAGGCAAGGAGCACCTTAAACCGCGTCAAACAGCATCCGTTGATGTTGCATGAATTACTGCTATCATTTTGTCAGGGATTGTTTGTGCTCCGGGGAAACCTCGGAATTCCGGGGATTTTGAACTTCAATACCCGGAAATTCCGGGGATCGTCGTTCAAAAGGAAGTAGGAATAATAATGAATTATTTATTTTGATCTGGGTAATTTTGTTTGCTTTGAAAGCAGAAAACGCCAGGTCAGTGTATGTGGTGAAAACTTTTCCTTTCTTTCTCCGAAGGCAGTGATAATGCGTGAAAAGGGGGGGGGGACTTCTTTTTTGTTCTTTCCTTATTGCGAGTTATGACTCATTCCCCCGGTTCTCGGACATACTCTTCTAGATTCTTTTCGGCAAGTAGGCGCGGCAGAAAAAAAAAGGGAGAGACTTCGTTCGACCAGATGTGCGATCACCTGATTCTGGGTTCAAAGGTTTTATCTCTCCTGGCTTGACGCCAATAAGTAGAGAAAGGGGATTTTTCGCCGTATTAGCTCTTTGTCATTGATCGGAAAAAGAATATTAAATGGATTATTTGTTATGCAAAACAAAACTTTATTGCATATGGCATTATATTCAGCAATATTACCAGAGTTCAACACATATATTAAATTATTTGAAACAAAAAAAACTAATGCTTCATTTAATACATTCCAGTATTTATAAATTGATGGCAAAATTTCTCTCTTTTTTTTTATGAAGCCAGAAAATATAGAGTGCACATCTTATAATGATTTATTAAAGGTTGATGTCACAAATCCAGAATTCCATCTACCTAGCTGAGTAATATTTACTGGTGCAGAAGCTTCTACTCTCCTGAAGAAATTATCAAAAAATCATCCAATAGCAAAAGAATTCCAAATTTCTCTGATGAAAGCTTATACTAATACAGCACAGCATATGAAACAGAAATTACCCCTTAAAAATTCATATCTAATTAGTTTTACAGCATTGGATCCAGAGCTAAGAGATAAAACCAGTACAATATTAGCTTTTGAAAAATTATCATCTTTTATGTCCCATATTTTTAGTGATAATGAAAAGTCAAAAGTGGAAGCTGAAATAAGGTTATACCAGAGTGATATTGATATCACCGAAGAAAAGCTCTACACATCTGATGAAAGTGGAAATCAAGTCAAGTGTACAATTGATAAATATTGGTCTAAAGTTTTTAATTTAAAAGATGATTTCACAAATGATTATAAGTATCCTACATTGGCTAAATTGGTCAAAGCCTGCCTTAGCTGCTTCCATGACCCATTAGTGGAAAGTGCATTCAACTTAATGGATACACTTGTCACTGACTATAGAACCTCTCTTAAGATTCATTCCCTAGATGCAGTGCAGACTATTAAATATGATTTAATGGCTTTTAAAGAAACCTCATGTGAAAAATATGGCTCAAAAAATCTAATTCACAAAGATCTCTTACTGAATATGAACAGAAGTTGGAAAACATATCAAGAGGACTTAAAAACATGTATTTCAGATAAGTCACCTATAAAAGTCTGAAAAACCTTCTACATTAGCAGAAAAGCAAATTGCTTCTACCTCTGCATGTGCAGTTCTTGAGGAAATTTCTTCAACTGTAAAGGAGGAAAATAAAAGTCTACCTTCCTGCAATTATGAAGTTCACCACAAAAGAAAGACAAGCCCACAAACATCAGAAAATAAAAAAAGCAGCAGAAATTAGATAATTTTTTTAAAAAAATTAATTCAGGTAATTTAAAATATTAACATAAAATGTAGTAGTTTATATGTTTGAAAATTTATAATTATTAATTTTGCAAAAAAAAGTAATTCATTGAACTTTTATAATTAGGTCATTCAATACTTCATAATTGTAATTTTTCATTTCTCCCCTCCCCCCTTCTCAAAACTCACAAAATGCCGGTAGTGAGTCCGTAAATGTTTCAGGGGATTTTTTGGGGTCCCACAAACACCCCTGTTTTGTTCAAAATGGGCCTTTATTATAAGTAATCTAATGTTGGTTGTCAGTTTATATATAGGTAACGATAATATCAGTGTTTAAATATAAAACAAAAAATATTAAGTATGAAGAACAGGTAATTGATATTATAGCATTTGGAAACCAATTATTGAAATTTGCAAAGCTGGAAACTTTAACGAAATAATGAAGTGGGTAAAACGTTTTTACCCAAGGGAATTTTTTTCAAAAAATTCAAGTATGACTTTTGCTGTTGAAGAAACTAGACCCATTTAAATGCTTATTAGTCATTTCAATTTGATAAATAATAAGTTGAGACTTTTTCTTTATTTATATTCTCTTAAGCTATAAATTTAGATGTAAATGTGTGTTATAATAGCAGTATTTATAGGATTTAAAAATAAAAAAGTGGAATAGAGGATTTTATTACAGCATATGAGCGGGGGGGGGGGGAACTTATGTAAACTTATGTTGTGATGATAACATTTGGGAATATCAGTGTCTCAACATCAAATCTGAACTAAACTCTCTGAAAAGTAATTATCAGATTTTAGGAATATGGAAAGGAAAACGTTTGAGTGCAAAGAAGCCCTGTCGGGGTTCATAGCGCTCAAACGCTTTTTTTTCTTTGTGATTATGCAATATCCGTGATTTAATTAGATTATTTTTAATTTTCTATATACGCAATGGATTCCCCATTTTTGGTATATATCCAATAAATTTATTGAGCTCTCAAAGCGGTCAAAATAAATCCAAGGTATTTTTTTTTAGGAAATCATACTATAGAAAGCTCCTATTCTGATACAGAGGAACTATAATCTCTTATACCGTTTCTAATTCCTTAAATCAATTAAGTTGCATGTTTCGGATAATTTGACAAATACTGCCTCATTTATTTCACTGTTAAATTTTGACACGATTGTAATGGTTTTTTTTAATACTATTTCTTAGAATAAGGTGGCAGATAGGAAATCAAATGATTCTTTCAATTAAGGGGAGCCTTAATCCCAAGAAATTAGTTGGCATGGTGTGTAGCATCATAAACCATTGATTTTGAAGGATTTTTTTTCCCTGAAAAGAGCTTATTTTTCTCAGAAAGTGAAAAAACAAACCCCCTCCCTACTTTTATTTTTATTCCACTTCTCCCCTCCTTTTAGTGTTGAGACGTTCAATATGATAAATCGAACGCATTGTCATGATAGTTGTATTTATTGGATGTATCAAAAAAGAAAACCGACGAAAGGGATGAAATTCAGAGAAGGAATCTGGGGTTAGATAATTCAGGGGTGTCAACATATGTTAAGATAACGTTTTACTGTCATTTTCTCCGCTCCCTCTTTTAACAATGAGGGCTGTCGTATATAGAAATAATGGTTATTCCAAAGGGGCAGTACGAAATATGGACTGTGCCAAACTTATTGCTATTCGAAAACCTTTGCACTTTTTTAATTTTTAGTGTTTTAGATGGTGAAAAATTTATTTTACTTCTACCTGGTAAGTGTATGTTTTAACTCTTTGTAGATCGATAGAGAAAAATGTTTGGAATAATACCGATAGACAGAAAATGACAACTGCTTTTATTCTTATCACATTGAAGAGTTCAGCATGTTGCACATTCGACCATCGCTCTCGTTAATATATCACTTTGGAGAGTTCCTTTGAATGATCTGCAAAAGGGGTTTTATTGTTCAATATTCATTGAATTATAATTTATTGCGAGGCGTAATTTCGTTTGTTGATTTGCATGAAATCCAGTGTTATAAAATTTTAATTGGTAATCATAAGGTTTTAGTAATCGCGAATCTTTTCTTTAAATGTTTGTATTCTTCAAAAAAATTATTATTGTTTGACTAGTCTTTAGATGTTAGTTTTTAATTTTATAAAGATTTGCCAGATATGATATTTAATTTTTTAAAAAAAATATGAAACTTTTAGTCTTCAGGTTGCAGATTCTACCGTCCGCTCTTCCTCTTTTTTCTTTTCTTTCCCTCTCTTTTTTTAATTGATGCAACTTCTTTGTTTTGTTTCCCTCAGTGAAATCTTTATCTGTATAGACTCTGAAAGGTACGTTCTGTTGGTTCAAATAAAATTTGAAAATGTCAATCATAAAAAGATATGATTGACATTTACAAAATAAAAAATAATGCGAAAATATGCCGATAGGTGGCATTGTAATACGCGTAAAACATTTAATATGTTTCATAAACGTTAAATAATATATATAAGTAGTATTAAAATATCTCAATATATCGCCCGTTGTGTGTTCTACAATGCTCTGTGTTCATTGAAGCATGTTTCCTACTGCTAAACGATTAAGCCTGCCAGAATATCAGGAACATGGCACCAAATGCTGGCTTTTGACGGTAGATATGGTCCTTCAGAACGTCATATACAGAGAAAGAAACCCCATGTGGATAAAAGCGCCTCCTATCGACGGGGAAGGATAAGATGGTGACCAAACTAACAAAGGAAGAGGCTTAAAAGGTTTGATTGACAAGCCGAATAGCACCCAGCAAGACAAGAATTCCTAGTCCAACAGGAGATACTGCCGTGTGAAAGTATTACATTCAGAAGATCGTCCGACCCACCAAACAATCCCTATAAAACGTTCCCTTACTCTTTGAAGAGGTCTTCCGAAAACCGACACTGTCTTTGTACATCACGAAAGGGTTTTAGTGAACCACCCAAACTTGTTTGGAAAAGATACTCTTTAGGCTAGATATTTAAAATTTTCTCTGCTTGCAAAGAAAATCGTACTGAGGGCAGCGGGCATATCAGAAGGACTTTTAGAACAAAGAATTCATCACTGAGTAATTATTGAATCACTTCGATTTTTGGACATTTAGTTACTTTTCATAATTCGATTAATTAATATTAAGGAATCCTGTAATTTAGAAAGAGTAATTGTATAATTTAATATTTATAGTATTCCGTTTGACACGACTTTATTTTTTTAACAAAAATTGCATTTATTAATTTTTCAATCCAGGAGAATTGGGCAAGATCTACGCGTCTATGAAAATGTAAGACTTCTGACTCATCTCCAAAAAATGAGTTCAATGATTTCTCTCGATAGTTTTAGTACCAACCGCGAATTTTAATAAAATGTTCCTGATTTTTTTTATATATATAATCTTATAAGTAAATTATTTATTTACAAATACTAAATACGCTTTAATGAGAAAGGAAGCAAACAAAATTAAGTTGAATTTTTCAACTCGTGCTACATATTTGATGTGTGTAAAATGGCCTGGTGTTTCAGTGTAGCTGGGATGTTCCTGATTTCTGCCTGATTTTGGCAAAAAGAGAATATCCTCAATTATAATTAAATGGCTCATTTGAACCATATTAAAAAGAAAAGATAAATATAGTTATTTTGGAAATGATGTTGAGATGAATTCCATTCCTGAGCTTTTCTAAACGCTGAATACAACTAACTTAATACAATGTCATAAATTGGAAAGAAAAAGAATGAATTAAATTGTAAAATGCGCATATTAGATTAAATGTCTCCTGGTTTTGGTAATTTTTAAACCTTTAATTATGTGATTATTTCTAAATTTATTTTGTTTTAATTATTTATTGGGTTTTGAAAGTGCCACCATTCATCTGCTTAGCCATAATTCTACATTTTGTGTCAGATTTCTGGAATATTTCAGACTAAAAATTCATCCAAGATTTGTAATGGTTTTTACTTATACATAAAAAAATAATATGAAAATTATAATGAGGAGTTAGAAGTTATTAAAAAAATGAATCTAATTTCTAAATATTTTTTTTTAATATAATATGATTAATATATGTATAATATGGTCACAAACATTTAAAAAAAACTGATCGCAAACCTTTCTCTCTCTGACATACAGCATAAGTCAAGACTGTTCCACATTTCTGGAAGCTTATCAGCAATTTTGCTTATTTGTATATAACTGAACTTCAAAAAAAAAATGTGCGAGATTCAATTAAATAACTTTTTGGGAATATTGCTTCGTTCAAAATAGAAGTTATGATTTCTCTTATGTCACCAGAAATTGATTAAAAAAATAGTTGTAAAATATATTATTACACAAATGCTAATACACATTGAAAAGCATTTCTTTGTCATATAAGAAAAAGTTTTCATAAAAACAGTGACCAACTTAGTTTTAATTATTTTTATGGTTGCTAAAATTTACTTAGCTTGTTCTTGATTGCTTATTCACAAGAGTATATTTTTGAAATTCTATGAAACGTGTAACATTTACTTTTGTTCTAAAAACCTATTAATATTCTGCATTTTGTGCAATGATTCTCTTTTGATTTGTGATAATCTCAAATTGGAACTTGAAAAACTAAAGTGTTTAAACTTCAACTAATGCAAAAACTTTCTCATTCAGCATTGTTTATATGCATTACAGATGATATTCTTATCTAATATTAATTAGTTATGCTAACATTGAGTCTTATACACCCAATAATTTATTATATCAAGGAATAACAAGATTTAAAAAGGGATTCACTTCATAAAATTTAAAACGCTATAACTTTCAAAACTATAACAACACAACATGGATTCTTGTATGAGGATAAAGCTCAAAAAGTTATCTTTTTAATGATACCAAAGTTTCCTTGAGACATCAATATTTTAAATAAAAATTGTTTAACTCCAATCAACTAACTGATTCACTAAAACTGTATAATTTATGAAATGTGAATATCGTTCTGTAAAAACTGGCGATTTTAGAGCACTTCCTAGACTGTCTCAAAGAAGATACGCTACCAGGATTTCTTGAAAGTGATTGGTCTATGATTATGAAAATATTGATACGTAAAAACTGACAGATTTGATCTCAGAAGATAGAAAGTTTATTTATTTATTTAAAACTCGAAGTATCAAGAGTATTTTTCAAAATATGATTCCTTAGGACAAAAGGACTGTGTAAAATGTAAACTTCATAATTTTTTATAAGAACATTTATTGACTGAAGTCATATAAAATATTTATAATTGCACCATTTAAATGTTTTGAAAGTAAAATTAAAAATTGAATTTTACGAAGAATCAGAGAAATTTCTGTTGAATAATTCTGTAAGGTATTATAAAAATTACGAATATTATTCTGCAATGCATATACAATTTCAATACTAAGCGACACTGCTTTCAATTTTCTATTTAAAAAAGATTTACTTGGTTTTAGTAAAAAATGTTTTACATTAATTGCAGTTTTGCATTTCCCCTTTAATTTAAAGTGTACATTTTATAGGCTCTGACAGAAAATTAGTAAGAGATAAGTAATACAATGAACAGAACTGTTTAAGGCCTACATAATGACTTAATTATACAGCTATCAAAAACTGAAGCTTTGATAGCTAAATATTTTGCAGAAAAAGTTACTCAGAGTCCAAATATAAAATATGTAATTGAAAACTTAAGATATCTTTTATACTGGCGAACCAGCTGGTCGCCAAAGACAGTTGATTTCTTAATAAAGATATTGTTTTGTGAACTATTGTAATATGCATACACACATTAAATTTTTTTATCCTTTTATGACTATAAATAACAGCGATTGTGAAGAAAACTCATTCAGAAACATGGGAATATACAGATATTAGTAAGTAAAAAAATAATGAGAGATTTTCTTACATCTTACTTCTCTTTAAATGAATTTAATTCCTCTGATTATTTTTTCTAATTAAAGCAATCTTGCTTTTCTATTAATAATAAATTAATTATAATTTATTGCAAGATATATGAATGAGATAAATGTATGTACAAGTTCTCATAAACAAGAGATCGGATAAATAAAATTTTTACAAAAAAAAAAGAAAGAAAGAAAGCAGACAAAATAGCATTGATTTCCGAATTATATGTAAAAAAAATTTCAGTTAAAAAATTATCCAGAGAAAAAAAAATACGAAAACATTGTGCTTTCACCTTTTTTTTTTTTTTTCGTTTCTTTTGGGCTTCTATAATCGCAAAAGGATCCAAGTTTTCTTTTATCTAAGATATCTGGGATCAACAAGTTTTGGCAATAAACAGTCAAAATAAAAGAATCTTAATTAATTAATTTTTTTCATTGCCACAATATTGCATTACGAATAATTGTTTTCTGTCCCTTCTCCGTCCACTTAGAAAACAATATTATAAATATGATATGATATGCACCTGTTAAATGCAGGGGCGACACCAGAAGTTTGCCGACGGGAGGATAAGCACAATTTCTCCTCAAATTAATTAGGAGTTAATTTGGCCTAAAAATAACTCCTAATAATTAATTTTTATGTTTAAAGGAAATTAAATATTATTGAACTTCTTTTTTTTTTTAATTCAGATACTGGCCTGTTCTTTATTGTTAAAAATTTTACAAAGATATTTGTAAAAATACGTTCTCTATTTCTTTTACGGAACACCATAGTAGTTCCCTACCTAAAATAATTTTTGTAAGAATTGCAATAACAAGGAAGAATTCAGATGCATTCATTTTTTAATTATCTTTGTCACAGACAAACGGACATTTTCCAGAAATATGCTTTTCGATCTTAGGGAGGTCTTAAACGTGGAGATTCGTCAAAAACTCAATTTCAAATTTTTGCACGATTTCTATACTTTCTCTATGCTAAGTATACACGAAAATAAAAATCAATACATTTTTATTACAAAACAATTGAATCTTGAATTTGAACTCTCCTAACTTTATTTTTAGGTACGTGGTCTTGTAGTCAAATACTCTTTTTTAACCCTCGAAGCTATTGCAATCTAATATTTTACCCCACAAATGAATTTTATCTTCTCAGTTGCATGTATCAGTTTTTATTCCTTCGTATGCAATAACGAGTCCAAATAGTGTATCGAATCACTAAATCTTTAATTTTTAATCTGCATTAAATAAAAATATTAAATAATTTAAAATAAAAAAAGCACTTGAAAACGCATCATTACCTCAAACGTCTTTATATTATTCTAGGGAATAAAATAACTATAATTGTCGCAAATAAGATATCTCTTCTAATTAGGAAGTTAAGTAAATTCGTATTTGAAGGGGCTAATGTCTTATGTATAAATATTCTATGAATTACTGTTTTAATCATCATTTTATTAAAATATCTTTATTCTAAGTTCTATTAAGAATTTAGAAGCATTTGAAATTGTATAGTTTTTGCCGTAAATAGTAATTGAAAGAAAAAAAAAACGATATACTCCGTGATTGCATAGTCATAATATTAATTGCAGAGTCTGAAGAATTAAGGTAGTAATTTATTTAACAATTACTGCATACGGTGATAAATTCTTTGAGTACAGCTAAAAAGCTACCATACTACAAACATTTTTTGTTGTTGTCAATTTTACTCGGTAATATTTATTTAGTGTAATAATTGTACCCTGATAAATTCTATTGCAAAAGAAAGCAGATATTTTACTGCTAAATAAACTTAATTTACTATTGTTCCATTTACTTACTCCAGTGATTTAAAATAAATTCACATAATTTGGCTACAGTTAAGAAACTTCTCAGCATGCATAAGCCCTAAAGATAAGAGGTTTTTTTTTTTAATGAAATTTACTTTAACTACTAAGCAGATTTTAGTCAGACAATTCTCATATTGAAAATAATAAAATAAAATTCCTAATTCGTTACCGAGGAAGTAGCATTTAGATGGAAAAAAATGACGATTAATTTTAGAATTATTATTCATTGAATTCTAAATTAATAAAAACAAATCTATCGCTCTATTCATGTATAACATAAAAAGCATATTTCCATGATAACTCTGCTTTCAGGTAATCGAAATACTCGAAAAGTAACCTATGATAGCACCTTAGGTGAAAGATAAAGATTAGTCGGCAAAAATGTGACACCTTATTCACTTGCTAGCTTATTGATTATTTTGTTAAATATAGCTCAAATTATAAGCTGAATGAAAGGTATTTAAACCAGATGTCTGAAAATCTGCGACTGTTACGTTGTTGGTATCCATCGCATTGAGAGATTAGTCGACCGATCAAAAATGCTTGACAAAATGTGGTATCTTAATCACGTGTCCTTTTATCGGTTATATTGCAAAACATTGCACAAATTATAAACTGAATGAACTATATTTGAAGCAGATGTTTAAAACTCTGAGGACTTCCATCGCATTTAGTTCATAGTTTTGACAGTCCAGAAAGTGACGGCAGAATGCAATATCTTATTCGTTTTATCGGACATACTACCAAAAAGTAATGCAAATTATAAGCTTGATGAATGACATTTCAATCAAAAGCCTAAAAATCTATAGATTTAACTTTTTCAATATCCATCGCTTTGCTTTCATAATCGACCAATCAAAAATTGTCCACAAGATGTGGCATCTTATTGTCATGCCACCCTAAAGATAATTTTGCTGAATATAATCGAACTGCTTTAACGGTTACTTGAATATTTCGATTGTTTACCGCATATTAAAGTTAAGTTGTTTTTAAATTTTTATGTTCGAGTATGCGCAGCTCTCCACAACTATCCAAAAGTTGTGAAGATTTCTGCCGACAAAACTCGTAATGTTTGACCGACGGGGGGGGAAGGGAAGAGGTTGGCTACTGGAGGGCAATTCCCCCCCCGTTAACATCACCTTTAGTTAAATGCTATCTTAGCAACTGATTTATGCGACGATCAGTGTGAAAAGGCGTACCATTCTGCATAAAAAGGATTTTCTGAAGGATTCCAAGCTGTTAAACTTGTGGGATTGCAAAATCTTTGAACATATCACAGTACTGTTGTCCTGTGACGGAATAGATTTGGATTCTATTTGCTGTTATTATTATTATTATTATTATTGAATGTTGCCCAATGATAAAGTAAGCCTTAAAAATACACCATACTGTCATTTTTTCGGATGTTGAGGGTGTATCTGGCTAGAATGAGGGTTTTCTGCTGCCCAAAGTCGATACCTGCAGATGTTTTCTTTATTGAGTTAAAAGTAGGCCCTTTAGTCCACAGCGTATTCCATTGCTAAGATTGTTACAAATGATAATAACAACCTTTCCAGAAAGAAAATGAAGTCCAGATGTTACAAACTTGTTAGTCCTCATCCTGCAATAAGTGCACAGGCTTGATTTTTTAGTGATAAAAATGCAAAATCCGCCGTAAAATGTTTCGTACAGTGGAACACGAACATATTCAATATACGGGATACACCAGGTGCATCTACATTATCATGTGGCGAATCACTGCAGCAGAAGCATTTTCGATGCTAAAAGATGGGATTTATTTTTGCCCTCTACCTTGAAGAAGGTTAAGTCACTCAGTCTCAAATTTCTGTATCATTTTGTATTGGGTACATGAAGGCATCGGACATCTGTGTCATGATATGTAAAGAAGTAACCAGTGCTTGTGCAGAATCCTTCTTCCTTTTACCCGTAGAATAATGCTAATAGACATAAACTGTTACGCAAGTGTTACTTTATATTTTCAATATATGCAAATAAATATCATTTATGTTAGAGCACTATATATTTCCATTTTTTTAATCATTTTTCCCCATAAATGTCAAGCCCAACATTTGAATTATCTGTAAATCAAAGTTTTTCTCATTAGTACCAATAGAGCGCATTCTAGAGCCTTCTGAAGTGGGAAAAGATTTCGTCTTTCTTGTTCAACATTTTTTAAAATTATTGTTAGACATTATTCCAAAAATGTGTTTTTTATAATCAGGTTGGGCTGAAATACGGATATTGATCACATTCTGGAGGTCCATAATTATTATACTTTCTGTATGCATATTTCTTATGCGAGAAAGTAGAAATTACTTTCCATACAATTATCTTTTAGTTGAAAAATGATTTCTAGTTTTCCATCCAAAATCTTTTGATTTTTCCGAATAAAAAAATCAATTTTAAAATTATAAAAAATATTATAAAATTTTTAGTCTGATACTTACCTTCATTGCTATTGTTGAGTTGGTGCGGGTCACCAGAGATTTATGGCTGAATTACATATAGTTGTTTCATATTTTTCCAGACATTTATATACTTTAATATGACCCCAAAATTAGTTATGATAAAAATGAATTAAAAAATGCTTTGTAATATGGCATGACTATACTTATTTTTTTAGTGCGTTCAAATAATATAATATGAAATAAAAAAATAACCCTTTTAATAGATCAATTGAATTTATATGATTTAGCTACTTTATATCAGATCTAAATGAGAGGTTTTATCTAGTATAAAAAGAATTCTTTTGCGTCAAGCTGCTTAATGAATTCTTTTATACTTTTTATCACCTCGCCGTTAAGGCTAAATCATAAAAATCTAGCTTAGTAATGATGAATGCTTCAAAATTGTGCAATCTACTTCAAAAGTTAAGTTATTGAAACTGTTACTTCAGTCAATATTAAAGGAATGTTTCTTCAAGAATTTCTATCACTGGATAGTTCTGATTTTAAGATAGCATAGGAACCAAAAAATAAGTTGAGTTATGTGTAACTATCATATCAAAGATAAACAACTTGTAAAAAACAAAATAAATTTCCTGAACCATAATATTAAAAAGAACATTGTATTTAGAGAGCGCTAATGCTGCCACTACTAAAACACTAATGAATTTAACTAAATTAGCAATAAGAATTAAGTTTAAAGTAAAAATCAAGATCAAAAGGAAAAAGTACAATGAATTCGGCCTTAAGACTTTTTCAAGGGTCACCCACAGGCAGAGATTCAAAACAAGGATTTTTTCTGTGAGGGATCTGACACTTTTGTCAAAAAATTGACCCGTCGTGACCACAAAATCCTAGGAAATTGAGGTTTTAGAGATAAATTATTA
Source organism: Argiope argentata (assembly GCA_026289955.1). Lineage (NCBI taxonomy): Eukaryota > Metazoa > Arthropoda > Arachnida > Araneae > Araneidae > Argiope > Argiope argentata. The sequence continues at coordinate 878,522 of JAOUZG010040590.1, forward strand.
TCACAGAAATACAAGAACAAATTTGAATCTAAATAATTCACACAATTTTTTTAAATCAAACAAAAGACCTCAAAACCTAAATCAAAATATACCAGTATTAAAAGCACACAAAAACACAGGCAAAACAGTTTTTAAAAGTTTTTTAAAAATCTAAATAGAAATGCTGAAACTCTCACCCAGAAGTAAAAAACAGTAATTAGAAAAAGAAATCCAAACACATACCAAATTAAGAAGAACTCCAAAAGTTTGAAGCTTATCACCTAACAGTAATAATTTCACCTCGTCACAAAAAACGGAAATTTCGCCACGTTTGAAGCCTTAAGTTTGGTCAGAATATAGAGCTTGGTTAGAACCTTAACTTTAACTTAATAGATGGCTCGAGTACTTATTATGACGATGTATTCTGTCCGAGTTTAAGGCTTCAAATGCGGTAAAATTACCGTTGTTGTGACGAGTTGAAATTAATACTGTTAGGTGATAAGCTTCAAACTTTTGGAGTTCTTCTCAATTTGGTATGTGTTTGGATTTCTTTTTCTAATTACTGTGTTTTGTTTCTTGGTTGAGGGTTTGAGTATTTTTATTTAGATTCAAAAAACCTTTTAAAAATTGTTTTGCCTGTGTTTTTGTGTGCCTTTAATACTGGTATATTTTGATTTAGGTTTTGAGGTCTTTTATTTTATTTAAAAAAATTGTGCAAATTATTTAGATTCAAATTTGTTCTTGTATTTCTGTGATAATAATTTATCTCTAAAACCTCACTTTCTTAGGATTTTCTGGTCACGAGGGGTCAATTTTTTGACAAAAGTGTCAGATCCCTCACAGAAAAAATCCTTGTTTTGAATCCTTGCCTGTGGGTGACCCCTGAAAAAGTCTTCGGACCGGATTCATTGTATTTTTCCCTTTGATCTTGATTTTTTACTTTAAACTTAATTCTCATTGCTAATTTAGTTTTGAGTTATGTGTATGATATTTAATATTGAGATATCGAACTAAATTTTCTAATATGAAATATTGTATTAAAAAAATTCCAAAAATCTGTAAAATTACTTAGCTATCACTCCATAATTTTTCGTTTAGAAGACATTCCAGTAACAGCTTCGGTTCAGAAAAAAATGTTTTGATCAATGTCAGATCCGAATAATAATAAAAGGTGCGAATGCAGTTAATAAATATGGTTATAATATAACCATTGCCGTTTTATATAACATCTGTAAACTTTTTTTGTTGTTGTTGTTGAATCATGCATATGACAATACAAGTGCATTAGGTACCCCTGAGTAAAATAAATAAATGCATCATTTATTAATGCATGCCATTGAATATATGACGTATTCCCGTTCATTATGGAATCTAAACGAAATTCATGCAAAAAGTCATTGGTTTAAGAAATTAGTACTTAATTTACGCAATATAAGAATAAAGTTTTTCATTATTCTTCATTAAATCATCTCATATTTTTAACATCTTTTTATTTTTCAGAGCACTTTATAAACTAGCATGAAAATTCAATACAAATTGCAACGAAATTATTGTAAGAAATTTATGCATCTATGAGTTACAATTTCACGTATCTGAATCGTTACAGTTATTATCAGGGCAATCAATCTTTCTTCAGCGTTGATCGGTTGGGAGTTCTCTTTTTATCAATATTACTACACACACTCACGCACACATACACATTCTGAATTGGTAAATAATACAGACAATGCGGTAAATTTGTGTAACAAGATAAAGGAATGAGATTTTCTAATTTATATTGACGTTTTTTGAGGGAACATTAACAATCGAAGTACTTCTACAAATTCATTTAGCTGTTATTTACAATTTATAACTTAAATCTGAACCAAAGACGTCTGAAGAATTATTTTTGTAAAATATCTTAAATTTTTTCGAGGAGCCCTTCGAATAATCGATTTTTCAAATAATCGACTCTTCCGAGAGCTGAATTCACAAGAAAGATATCGATTATTTTTATACAAATATTCATAAAACAATATTCAATTTGATCTTAGTCGCCAATTTTTTTGACATTAGTGATATCTTGGGTTGATGGGGGGGGGAGAATTACATTTAGAAGAGACAAGGTGTACTGGGAAAAGAAAAAGAATATTAACATCAAAAATTCAAGATTAATGTGGACATAATCCTACCATAAGACCTCATTAGACTGTCTCTTTTGTGGAAAAGAGAATTATCGATAACCCCATCACTAAGCAGCAGATATGCAATTAATCCAAACATGCTCTGGCTTTTCCTTTCCCCATTATATTTTTCTAAAAAAGATACTTCTTATAATTTGAAATAATGTTGTGTACTTCAACCATAATCGACGAGTATTACACAATTCTAGTTAGTGATTGTATTCCTGATGCCTCATATCTATCCAATATTAATTATATCCAAAGTTTAAGAACCTTTAAGTCCGATCAATCTCTGTATTCACGTCTTTTTGTCATCTTTACTCCTCGGTACATTGTTTTTTTTTCCTTCATACTTAAAACAGAGCAATGAATTTAAATTTCCATGTGGTATCCTGCTAGATTTTATTTTTCTTTCACGTGAATGAATCTTGTATTTTATTTTATTAAGCGCATGAGTTTAATCTGCTTAGAGAAAATTCATCCTTCCTAAGCGATGGAGTGTGTCACCTTCATATAGAAAAACAAAATGTTTGTTTTTACAATAATAATATCAAGAGATCTTTTTAGTTCATATAAAAAGTTTTATTAGAATGGGATATTATTTTTTTGCCTCTATATTGACTTTAACAAACACATATTTTGAAAAAGGTCTTTTGGGAGAATTATAATATTGTATTGAAAAAAAGTTTAAAAATGCATTAAAAAATTAAAATTATACTTACAATGCTTTTATTACAACAAAAAACTTACAAAAAGTTGCATTAATATTATTACTGCAAGATTTTAAAATAGCTCAAAAGTTCTTATTGCTGTTGGATTATACAGTATTTGGATTTTTATGAAGAAAAATATAAGATAATAAAACTTTCACTTTATATCATTTAAAACTGTGAAAGTTTAACTGCAAAACAGAACATTTCCTGCCAATGTTATAATTTTTTATTGTCATATTAACAATCTGTTCTGTTCTATTTATAAATTTAATTACTAAAATAATCGTTTTAAAAGATTCATGGATGACTTATTAAAAAGAGAAAGAATTAATATATTTAAAATGTACGATTAATGAATAAATATCTCACCGAATTATACCAAAATCGCAGTCATTGTTTTAATCATCAGGCCAGAAAGAGTAAAATCTTTTTAATTCTGACAGTTAAAATAATTATATTAGATCAGAAATTATCTCTACATATATATTTGTAACTATTTCGATGTCCAATTCAAATTGAATTGGTATTCATAATTAAAATGTTCACAATATTCAAATACATTGAATACACGTTCCTATTTTATCCTGAACATTTCTTATTAATTTATATTTGCATACATTTCGTAGAAATGTTTTTTTTTAAAAATCATGTTTTTATTAGAAAATAATTAATACAACAAATTTGTGTAAATAAGACTTCTTGCCTTTTTCAAAATGGTTTCAGTGTTAGATATTTTTCAACGATTCGCATCACCTTTGTACTTATAGTTTATATTTTTGTTCTTAATCTTTGTTCGTATTCTTTAAATTTTTGTTCTTTTACCTTTCTTGAACCTTGTGATATTTGTCCAATGGCAGTTGAAGAGGAAGAGTGATACAGACACCTCATTCCCTCAGACATAAATTTAGGACAGTCAGCTTACGTTACTCCCCTTTTTACAGATATCGAGGCATCATCAAATAGTGTAGAAAGAAGAAATGTCCACGTTGCCTCAGCTTCGTTTACTATCAAAGCTTCTGAACATTATTAAAAAAATTTTATTCGTCAACTCGCATACTTCACTCGGGAAGATGGACGCACAAGACAATCAGTATTATATATTTTTCTAGCATTATATAATAGCATTGAATTAAAATTTAAAAAAGAAAGAAAAGAAAAGAAAAACCCTTATGGTTATTAAGTTAAATTAATTACGACAAATAATTTTTTTAAGTCATTAACCAGTTTAAACCGGTTTGAAAAAATTATGAGCCTTCTTTCTCTCTCTCTCTCTCTCTCTCTAATGATAATTTTTTTTTTTAACTTTCATTTTCAATTTTTCTAGAGGACAAACAAAGTTTTGGAGCTCGACCGATTTTAAGATTGAAAAAAAAAAGTAATCTCGATGAAAAGTTTACTATTACTGGAAGCTATTGTATAGGTGGTAAAATCCAATGAATGTAATGCCGATTGATATTAAATTTATATTCTATTATTTACAGTATTTTGAGAATTATAATTAGTAAGAATGTGCTTATAATACCATTAAAAATATGTATAAGTCACGTTTTACAAAAGTGCGATAGTTAAAACTGAAAAAGAATTTAAAAAAACCCGATAATCTTCTGAGCACGAGATTAATTATGTGAAAGTAAGAAATCGTAAACAAACTGGAAGATGACGTTATTTCATAGAAACGGCAAACAAAAAGCAATAGATAATGAATTTAATTAAATATTTCGCACAATACTGGCAAAACAAACCTCAAATGTCATGGGTCAGCTGACCCGCTATCTACCAATAAAAAAAGAAAGAATATTTCTTGCCTTCAAATTTCGGAGACACCAAAACAGCACCATGTTCTCACATGATAAAATTAATTAAAATAAAGCAATAAATTTTGCTTAAGAATTATATATTCTTTTTAAAATATTTAGTCCTCCTATATAAAGATGCGGTTTTTATGAAACATTCAGCATGGTTTCAAAATATTAAATGCCGGCAAAAATAAAAAGCACATTTTCAACAACATAACCAAAAAAAAAAACTTTTTTTCCCGATTAATGAAGTGTTTATGTTATATCATAAAACTGACAGCTCTTAAATTTCCTGAAACGATCTATGATTTCAATATTGTAAATATTAATTCATCATATATATCACGAACTTGTTATACACAATATGCATTTGATTATAACGTATTTCCAAGAGATTAATTCTTCAAAATTTCCAGAATTCGCTAAATTTAAGCACTTGTCAAGTCCCTCCCCAAATCTAAATAGTACTTACGAGGAGAAAAAAGGAAGACAAAAATTTCATAGTCTTGTAGGGGGGGGGCAAACTAACGAATTAAAAAAAGAAACATAGGAGAGAAAAGGTTAAATATATGACTTTAATTGTCAATTATTTAACCTTAATGAATGTTATCATTCCTATAACTGAGTTCACTTTAAAAATAATTCCCCCACTGAAATAACAGTAGTTCTTATTGAGTTGAGAAATAAATACCATTGTGAATTTTGTACTAAACTGATAACATTTTTCAGCCTTTTTTTTTTTTTTTTTTTGCAATATATATTTTGAAGAAAGTCATTTCATTAAGTGTATTTTTTTATTGCTTTTTTTTTCTAACTCGGAAATAAACCCTAAAAATGTTTTTTTAAAGTAAGTTTTCAGAAAATTTCAATTGGATGAATTCAAAAAGTTATACATTCCATATTTATAATAATTTTTTAAGTAAGAATTTATAAATGTTTTCTTTTCTTTAAAAATATTAAATTTATAAGAAAATGGCAAGCCCCCAAATTAAAATTATCATTTAATTTATTATTATTTTTTGTTATGAAATACGTTTAATTAAAAAAACACATGCATAGAAAACTAGAATTAATTTTCTTTTAATTATTAAAAATGTCACTGAATAAATATTTGACAGCTTAGGGAAATTATATTTTTAATTCTAAAGAAATGTCTCGATAGTTGAAAAATGTGTAGAGAAGCTGGTGTCTTCAAAAATTCAGCAAAAAGGAAATTTCGAGAGAATTAAAATACTTTAATGGAAATGTAGATGACAAGAAACGAAAATACACAAAATTTCTACAAAACAATGTTATCCCTTAGGCCTTAGAAATAACATTGTTTCCTTAGATCAAAAGTGAAGTCAATGTCACACCCTTTCGTCGGTGCAGGGAATGACACTGACATTTCCTGCAAAAGGGAACTTTTCTTTATCTTATGTTAGCTGAGAATTGTTAACTCGATTAACCAATGAAAGAAAGAATGGATCTCACGGATCTGTAAACGAATTTGAAGAAATATCTAGAAATTTGATAGAAAGTTCATTTTTATTATAATGGATTTGAGCACAATATCCTAGTAGATCAAATAAATAAAGCATAGTTGCTCATTTTTTTTCGGGAAAAAAAATCAAGTATTTAGATCATCCCTCGTTCCGGTATACCATATCTCCCACAGTTAATAAAAATATTCAAATCGTTCCCCCCCTCAAGATTTAATAATTTTTTATGTATTAGAAATTTCTTGAATATCATTACTTTCGAAATTATTCGTTTTTAGTTTTTCAACTCATGGTTATTTCCACCTATGTTTGGTTTACTCTTTTTCTTTTAAATTAGTTTCTTACTTTTTTTACTGAAAGAGAACAAAATCGGAGCAAATCTGCAAAGAAAAATAAATGCTGCTGATTCAGCACTACGATATAAGTTTTGAGATCCCCGAGGTCAAGAGGTGACCCCTCCACCACCTGTGCGGAAATCCGCTGCTGTTGCTACAACCCCGATTGATGTCTATCGGGGGTTGCGCTTCTGTCCTCGGGTGTTTAGGGGTCTTTACCCTCAGAAGCTACTGCACCCCTCTTTTCGTGGTAAACTTGTTATAAGTGTCATTATAATAAAAGTTTGTTATGTTATAAAAATATCCTAATCAAGTATTTTAGAAAAACGGTATGATATTTTGTAAACACTGAAAATAAACAGATAATTTTACGCTTTATAACTCTATTTTCCTTTCAAAAGGAATTCCTTCCTGACCTATATCTTACACAGGAGTGTTGAGAAATTTATCTATTAGATTATCAAATAATCATTACATGTAACAATGGTAAAATTCCATCATCGAGTGAGAGTTCATTCCGAAATTAGCAAAAATGACATGACTATTATAAATTAAGAATTGATAACATTTTCAGTCGATTACCAAGCATTTTTCCTGATTATTTCGGCGAATAAAAAGCCACGCCAGAATAGAACAGAACTTGAGAAGCTTGTGGGAAATTTTCAATTCGAACAAAAAGAAGCAGTAAAATGCAGGTAAGACGTTTTTTTTAAAGGTCATCGGACTATTTTTTAATTATTCATTTCAGGAAAAGATTTGATTCGATGGCAAAATCCAATTCTTTACTCATTACAGGAAATATTAAAAGCTTTTTTTATTTTTATTTTACGAAACGAACATCTGAATTTCTGTTATAGCTGGTCTAAATTTAGTAAAACGGGTTTTTCAAATAAAAGATAAGAAAATCAATAAATCAGTAAGAAAAACTTCTCATGATTAATTATTTCTGTAGAATTATTGGATTTTCCCATATTTAATCTCATTTATCATTTTGTATATTTCTCATTCCCCCCCCCCCCCAGCTATACTTTAACTTTAATTACGATCACTGATATTTTTGAATTGTCAAATAAACATTTAACTTCCAGACCATTTCTTATTTGTCCAAAAATTCTAGATTCAGTGTAACCGCTTCCGATTCTTCATGAAGGATTGGGCTACCTTACATCTTTTTTTTAAGGCGTAATTAATGTCTTATAGAAACTGAAAAATGATAAATATAAATTTGTTTTTTAATGAAATGCTTTTAACAGTGAATTTAAAAGGAGAAATAATATTTTTATCAAAATCTGATGGCTAAAATATAATTCGTAAAGGCGTGAGACGCAAAAAAACCCTATAAAGTTATAATGGATGATATAGGAGTTAAAAATCGTTAACATTCATCATATAAAAATAAAAATTCATTATAGATGTAATTGCAATCCTATTTTTTTTAATGTGTCGGCTATACTTTTTTTTTACAGAAATTTTTGTTTGGCCGTCAGATTTTTGATAAAAATATTACTTTCCGGTTTTAATAGATTGATAACTTCTTTTTAAAAATATTTATTATTTATAAATGTTTCTATTTTACGCTTGATAACAGTTTTTCTAACATCTTTTTTTTAAAACTGAAAACAATGTTTTTCTAGGGGGTGTAACTTTCACTATATTTTAATCAAAATCTTTAAATATCCGAGAAGGAGAAGCTTTCTAAATTTTTAAAAATTTCTGTAAATTACTCAATATTGAATTACTTGGCTGTTCCAAAATTCAGTTACTAAGAGGTGTTTTTTTTTTCATTAATAGCAAATATAAATGGATTTCAAATATTTACTTGCCTTCTTAAAGCAAATTATAAATTATTCCAAGTTGGGCAAAATCTTGCTTTGAAAATCCTTCAATTAAGAATTAGTAAATCACTCATAGAATTAGATATAAAATAATTAACAATAAAAATAAATCAAATTTAATTTTTTTTTATTTTCTTGATGTTGCTATTGTTTCATTTTAAACATAGCATTAAACATGTATGCTGTAAACTATTCGTCAGAAGAATTTTAAAGTCTTTATCAAGACTTAGTTGTTACTGTTTTTAATTTTAAATTAGATGTATAGTAATTAGTAAATGGATACAAGATTTGTCCCTAGGTGTTTCAGCTATTTATTAGACAAATCTTTCGCCATATCGGATATTTAGTGTTTTAGGTGGCTGGTATCGTGATATCTATACCTAGGAAGAGTAGCTAAAATACCACTTTACCACTTTCACGTAAAATAATTACATCGAGGGCAAGATATAAAAATTAATTTTGACCTCTTTTGTAGATTATGTATGGAAAATGTTGCAATCGTCAAAAAATTCGACTTGGTGAATTTTCACATTTTAAACTTCTCCGAATCTGAAAAAGTATTTTTAAATTTATGTGTGTTTGATAGCATACAAATGCTGTGAGACAGAATGATAAATTTGGTAAGTGGTGTGATACCAAGAATCTATCTCAATCAAAATTTAATCAAAATTCATCGAAAGGTAATCTGTCCATTGTGTGCAAAATCATTAACCTGAGTGAATGTTGGCTTGTGGTTTTATCACCTGAATTCTGAATGTGTATCAAACTGTTTGATTTATTTGTTGATGTGTATTCGATCATAATAATGCAACAAACGCGAAATAAGTTAGATGCATATTTTAGTATTATGTTGTCTTTGCACCGAGACTATTGATCTTCGTGATATTTTGACCAATCTGTGGAAGAAAAAGAAAGTGTCCCAAAATGCATACTTCACCTGTATGTAATTTATTTTATATATATTCTGTACTGGTTTGTCATTCTTATTTTCAAACAGTTCTTTGAAAATACTATAAAATCTTGATATACAAATCCTTTTATTAAATGGGCTTACTGGGTAAAGTGTACCGGAAAATGGGATCTGATCCAAGAGGTGGCTTTAATTCTAAAAATTTACTTTATTGGTTTATTTTAATTTTGTATCAAAATTTTATTTAATTAACATTTTATAAGTAAAAATATGGTTAAGGCTTATAACTAAACAATGACAGTGATTTTGACATTAAAAGGGCTGAAGAATTATTTAAGATAGTCATTAAACCAACCGACATTGGGTGGGGGGCAGAAAAGGGCATTTTAGAAAATATTGATAAAATTAAAATTACTGATAAATTTACCTTAAAAAACTATCGTAAAATAGTTCTATAAACATATTTATAACAAAAAATAATAATAATTTAAAATGTATTGTCATATTAATTTATATTTTATGCTGTCTAAATATATAAATTTTGTTTATTTAAATATTTTTCTCATTAGGGGAAACTGCATATTTTAATATCAATTAAATAAATTAGAAAATGATAAAACACAAAGGGTTTGTATATTTTCTATAAATTTTAATATTAGTTATATTAATTATTTGTATCAAATAAATATTCAGAATGGAATAGAAATAATACTTTTTATACTGTAAACGTTCAATCCTGCATATGATCAGATTTGGAGAAACTGTTTTGTCAAATTCAATTTTTGAAAATATATCGATTTTTTTCTTTGCTTTAGCTATTTTTTTTTAATTACATAGGTAAATTCGTTGAGCCATAGGCTTTCGAATTCTCAGATAAGATTCTCATAAGGTGCCAAGTTACTTTACCTCAGAGCGCTCCGATTTATTAAGATGGTAGCTCCCTCATCCATCTAAAAAGATCATGAAAATTGGATGAACAATGATCTTGGGGTGATGTGTTTGATTTATTATTGTAAATTTTGTATTAAACTGTTATTCATTACTTTCTAAAAGGTTTTTCTCAAGCCTCCATCGAAGCATTCGCTTTTCATTAATGTGGTTCACAGTGGCGTAATGTAGCTTTCAGCTATCCAAATCGTAGGCCAAATTTGCCTCCCCTTTATTTAGATGTTTCAATTTACGAAGTCTCCCAAAGTTTACTGAAATTCTAAAGAACTTTTAGGAAAAAATAAATTTGTTATTGTGTATTGTATAAGGCACACATAAAAAAAGTCATGTCATGTATATTTTAAAAGTACTTTTATTTACCCCACTTATTCATGTACATTATGAATTATACATTATGAATTATTTATGCAAGACAAATTTTTTATTATAAAAAATTAAGAACACATAATGAATAACATTGAAATGAACATAAAACATAAATCAATTTCTTGTTAGAACCAGAATGATATCGTTATAATATAAAATTATTGAAAAATTAAATGAACTGAAAATGAAACTTCAGTCTTGAACTAAAGCTATTCATTCACTCTTCTATGACTATTTATCCAGCATTATAAATGTCTATAGCATACATATGCTTCTTATTCTCCATATAAAGTAATCAGGTTGGTTAACTTTAAATTAGCTATTGACGATTTAATATAATTTTTTTATCAATTATTGGAAAATGTTCTTTAATTGTTGATATTATTCAAGGAATATTCGAAGCATTATTATAATATTGGAAATAATATCTTCCAACTTGGATTTCATAATAAATTGTAATTATCCAAGTTGGCCCGCATTTATCAATTTACTTTATTTACTTGTGGTAGTTTTGAAAGTTCATTGTCGAAGTTATAAAAGCTTACATCCTGTTCATCAATTTCGAGAAAGGCGTAATCTAGATTAGATTCAATGTGTCAGAATCCAATGTAGAAAGCGATAGGCAAACTTTCTCGTCAAATTCCATAGCCACTGAAACTTGTAGTTGTAGCTTGTGATTAATAATTTGGACGGCCAATTTTTTCTCCAATTAGCTTATTAAGTAGGACTTGAAGAAATGGATGTTATTTCTTTTCTATTAATTTGTTATGATTTTCCAGACATGTGTTACTGTCATAATCATATATAAAATTAGAAATATTATTTACATTTAATTTCAGAGCAATTTATCCTACAAACGGTATGCACCAGAAAGTTATCACATATTTAGTTTTAATACAGAGCTAAGCCATCAGTATCTTCGTTTCATTCACATTCATACATCAGTTGTGTATAATACATGGTAATGATTGAGATGTAATTTTTGAGACATTTTAAATAAAAATTTCCCTTAGCTGACTATGTATAGATAGAAAGTCTTTGTATTAGTGTCACCAATCCTAATAAATTTCTTTTCTTTTCTTTATAATTTCAGCCAAAGTTTTACTTAGTTCTAATATTCGTCTTTCTCTTCTTCTTCACGATTGTTTTCGAGATTTCTGCTGATCCTCAGGCAATGATGGAAATGGCACGGGCAGCTTGCCTTACAAAGTGCAATCCGAATGATAAAGATTGGTTTTGATAAGAAGCGTAAATTTGACCTCCACAAATACATCTCTTTCCCAGGAATGTAATTCAATGAAAAATCACGACAGCTCCATCGACCGGAATAGAGCACTATTTTATTATGTATGTCTTAGTTAGAGAAAAATAAAATTAAAATTTTCTAGCTTAATATTTAGTATCTGATTTTTGGCTCGTTATTTTGTCAAATCATTTTTTCCCTTATTTTCATTGATAATTTTGAGGCACACACACATTTATATACCCAAAACATGGATAACATATACATATTACATTATACAAAACATATACATATTACATTATACAAAACATATACATATTACATTATACAGAACATATACATATTACACAGATTCAAAAACCCCACAGTTAATTTTCTTCTGCCTCTTTCTCCGTATCGGTATCATCATCATCATCATCATCATACTCATCGGTATTATCTTCAGAAGCTTTGAAAAAAAATAGTAAGAATATTATTGGTATGAATTTTCTAGTTAAATTAACAGAAAAAAATTAGTTTGCAATTTAATGTAATAAAAGAAATAGAAAGATGTAAACACACAAATGAAAATGGTTACCATTAAAAAATAACAACATAAAAGACTAATATCAACTAGTATGAGATGATTTCTAGAAAACTTTCTTTGTGTAGAATGAAAGACACTTAAAAAAATTACTAATTTTAGTTTTGTTAGAGATTTTCAGCTTTGCCAAATTAATTTCATGTAGATTAAAGTTCCACTGTGAAGCGGCAAAATGAACTATTCGAGGGAAAAAAAATGTTCAAACCAATTAAGCTGATTTATCCTTTCTTCAAAAAAATATATGACACTATAGAGAGAACGTTTAAACAAAAACTAAAAATGCTCTGCCATGGTTCTCCATGCATACAGTATAGGACAAAATATGAAAAAATTCATAGTCTTTTAACCCGATTATTAGGGATTTAAATCGAACCGTTAGAAAAGGTTTCAGAATTCGGCACATCCTATATTCATAGTATGGTTGTTACTCTCCGGATCTTTATTAGAAGTTTAGAGTCGATCATTCCCAATCACTTCATGCCATCATATTTTTAACCCATTCATTTAGGCTGGATATTTACAAGAACTCTCGCAGTGTGCACTTTGTTAAAGTACACCTCACCCCACTCCTCCTTCCTTTATACACCCAAAGCCGTTGCCTCTATACCCCTATACTCTGAGCACACATTTTAAATGACATGATGGAAATTAAAACAAACTTTTCGGAAATCGAACTTCCCACTCTACGCCATGACGATATTGATATGTTTTCGCACTGACGATCGCTGTTGCAGTGCCACCGCTCCATTAATATTGCTTATATTAAGTCATGTAAATGCACGGTTTAATAGGTACTTGGCTTCATTTCTTCGCTGTTGTGTGGCCAGGTAATTAGTTGGAATGGTAATAAGTTTATATCGTACAGCAGAGTTGCTACTCCATACACATGTACATTTTCAGAGGAGTCCAGATTCGAATTTGTATATCTTCAATCAAGAATCCCCTATTCTGTGACCACATTCCCCCTATTTTCCTCCTCTTCAAAACGTACCATGCTATTCCTACCAATTGCTGCTGTTCTTTAATTATTGAATAGTTACGAAATAAAATTAATTTAAAAGGAATACAAAGGTAGTAATAAAAGATTTTCCAAAAGCGACATTTCATGCGACAGCCCAAAAGCATTTCAAAACAGAAAGCATGAATTTCAAAGTTATGAGTTCGAAGCGAATTATTTGGTTTGTATGTTAATTCTATCTTTAAATAAAAATTTTGAATTTAAAAATAAAATAATATTTATACAAACACTATCAATAATTGAAATTGACAGATATTACAATATTGAATGCCTAGTTTATGCTTGAAATAATTGCATAATAAATTTGCCGATTTCCAGCTCCACCATTTGTGATAATTTTTGATGAGAGACAAAACTGACTGGTAATTTTAGATTAAATCTTCTCAGTCACAATTTGAGAGCTGAAAAAGTTTTCATTTGGAAGTGCCCTTAACTGTTATGAGAATTTATATCTTTTGGGATGTCACTGTAACTTCAAGTTTACTCACTCCGTCTCACTTTGTGTAATCGTTGTAATATCAGATCACTCCTATTCTAATCTGCTCAAATTTTAAAAATATTACTTATTTCTTCTTTTCACTTAAAACCTTCCGATATAACATTTGCTCGGCTTTTCAAAATTAGCAAGTTAAATTACAAGATGTGCATATGCAAGCAATACCCAGACCTAGCCAAAGGTCATGCGGAAAACTTGATAGGGGCACCGATGAGCAGCCTAACATGAAGGAACAAACGGCATTTGAGGACAATGGACACTTGCAAACAGTAAAGAACCCTCTATAGAAAAAGCATATTGATACAGAAAAAAGAATATAAAAACATTGCATATTGTGAAACATTAAAAATGCATAAAATACATTAAATGCACGTTAACTTTTTACATTACGAGAGAATTAAAATTAAAAACTTTGACAAAATATTCCTAATAGAAGATTTAATGGCTGTAATTTTTATAAGTTCTTCGACGTCAAGTGACATAATTTCTTGGCCATCTTGAGTCTGTGTTCTCGCCATAGGGTACAAGCCTTTATTATGTGACTTATAGATCCTTCTTCGGTACTAAACTGTTCTAGTCCAACTTTTATTAAAGAAACGACTTTAATGTACATAAAATACACCATGTCCAGTGATTAAGATAAAAATCACCCTCAATTCTGTTAACAGAAACGTTTTTAAAATGGTGATAAGTTTCTCTTCCCTTTATAGAATTATCCCATCTCTCCGACCAATCCTTAACTATTATTTTAGTCTCATTTCTGAGTTGGATTTTGGACTCATGGAAAGATATTTCTTGGGCTTCTAAGTTTAAAGCTTCCTTGTCTAGTGTATCTGCTTTTTCATTTCCAAAATACCCCTGATGAGCTTTAATCCAGATCGTTTCAATCCCGAGCTCAGAAGCTTTTTTTATATCCAATATTATTTTTTTCATTAACGGAATCAAGTGCCATTAAAGCCGATCAAGAGTCAGAATTTATCTTTGCCTCTTTTATATTGTGTTGAGCGACAAAATCTGGAGCATTTCTGATTGCCCCTACTTCTAGAAGTAGTAGACACTAGAAATGTCACTCAATCTAAATTTTTTAGATTATTTTTGTTTGTTTGTTTTCATACCATACAAAAGTACAACCCCCTCCCCCATTTTTGATCCTTCTGGATAAATAGGATATAAGCCACGACTTCCACATAGTAGCTTCATGTAATTCTTTGACTTTCCATGGTGAAAGGGATACTTCAAAATTAAAGTTATGCCTACTGTCTGTATATTCTACATTCTTTGCTTCTCTAATTAACTAAGCAGCCCCAATTCTTTTTTAATAATTATATCTACGGGGGGTGGGACAATAACTGGGAATTTGAAGTGCGCCTGTGGATGTCGTGCTATAGGCTTTAGTTATAGCAACGGAATACTTTGAAGCTGTTCAAGTTTATTATTATTTTTTTTTTTTGCCTGACATTTCCAGTACAACAAATAACGTACCCATATGTTATAATGCTTTTCAAGTACAATTTTATATATTTCTTTAGTTGAAAAGGAAATGAGCCCTCAAATAGCCATCTTATCAGTCAGTCTTCTTATTTTTTAAAATTTAGTTTTCCTTTTTTAAACAATATTTTGTTAATTTTTTTTACGGCTATCTCTCTTATGACCCCTTCTTCTCCGCAAGTAATGAAAATTATTTTATCTCTATTAGAACAATTATTTATAGTGTGCCCGTGTTTGAAGCATGGGTAACACTGTATTGATCTTATCTATCCACTATATTATGACCCTGCCATCTCAAATTCACTTTGTCAATTTTCATAATTCTTTTGCAGCAGGATCCATCGACGCAATCTTGTTTGAGAGTTTCATCAAATATTCCTCCTTTAAGTCACTATTTTACAATTCAACGTTTTACACTTTCAGTAACTCAATTGTCCGTTCAACACCCAAGTTTTCCTCTATTCAATGTACTATAATTTTTGGATTAATCTATACAGGTCTTTTAATTTGTAAATCATCCTTTAAAATTATATAATTCTCGAATTCTTCTTCAAGTTTATTCACTTTCCGGTCAGTCCCCACTTCTATAATTATGCCACCATTACTAATGTTTTTAATGTTTCTTATACCAATCTTAAGTTTAGATGAAGCGATGGCAGTTCGCAATTTTTTAATAACTTTGCGATTTCCACTGAATAACGTTAACTGCGATCCTATGTATTCTGGTAATTTTTCATTTCCTTAATATCTCTTCTACTTGATCAGAATTCATCTACCGAATTTGACTACACTCTCTGCAAACATCGGTAACGATATTACAACGATGTTTTCTTATGCACATTTTAGTTTTTCTTGAATATCTTTAAAATCCCTGAGTTTTCAAACTACAAGCTTATATTAAATTAAAGAGTGTAAAATTCCTTACATTTTCAAGATTTTATTTTTTCTGAAACTAATATTTTTGCAAATAAGGGTTTTTAACTACTTTTTCGTTTTTAGTAATTTAAAACCCGTAGGATTGTCAAATCAGAATGTTACTTACATGAAAAAAAATTAAGAATTCACTTTCACTTTAAAATATATCTTAATTGAAATATAATTTGTAATTTTTTAAAATTAATTTTGTACAATTGTATATATAGATTTAACTTTTTCGCACTTAAGCATTATTGAGAAAAGGCTGAATATTAAGGTAAATCCTTCGTAAACACACAGAAAATTATTCAAAATTCTTGGTAATTAATGCCAACAAAAATACCCAAAATTGCACTAACGAACCCCCCCCCTCCAAAAAAAAACAACCTTGGTACGCGTAGCTTATCAGATTCGTATCTAGACGTATCAGGGGTCCCATATCACTCCAAAAGCACACGCCCAACACCCTTACAGAAACTTCATCTGTTTGAGCAGTTCCTTGTAAGCATGAGGGATCCATGGTTTTAGTGAGTTTTCTCCACAACTATACACAGCCATCCACCCGATACCCTTGGAAACGTGAGTCCTCAAACCAGATAACGTTTTTCAAATCATTAAGAACCCAATGGCAGCGTTGACGAGACCAAATAAGATGCAAAGCTTTGTGTCACCGAGTAAACAATGGTACACGAGATCGTTTGCGGTTGCGAAAGCCCATTTAATTTACATTACGTTGGATAGTGTGTACACCGACACTTGTTCAGAAGCCTGCATTCAAATCCACAAAAACTTGAAGAAATTTTGAACGCCTATCTCGTGTAACGATTCTTTTCATGCGTCGATGATCCCGTGCTATCAAAGCCTCTTTCAAGCCGCACCACTGTCGCAGATTTTAAGTTAAGTGGAAATCTGGTGTTTGGAATACACCCTAGAAATGGCTGGGCACGAAAATCCAAATTTCATCTCTAATTCGGAAATGTTGTGCTCTCTCTCTCTCTCGTGCGTCGTTCATTAGTCGATTAAAAACCGCTTAAATCCTGATAACCTGCCATTTTATTAGCAAGAATTGATGTAATAGCCTCCTCAGACACCTGCTGTCTTGTATACGAACTGTCGACCGCATCACGTAACACTGATTCATTGAACACCTCCATTATTTGCATGCAACCTGCTATACCAACTTTTCTGGCTCTTCAGTGTATTTCAAACATTCTCTCTCTCTCTCTCTCTCTCTCTCTCTCTCTCTCACACACACACACACACACACAC
>JAOUZG010040590.1:914579-953407 GCA_026289955.1 Argiope argentata
TATATATATATATATATATATATAAATTCTAACTGTTACTAACAGTTCAAGATGGGAGCAACAACAAAGACTTTTTTTTTTCAGTTGAATTAGTTGAGACACATTGAAAAATGGTACAACTTGTATAGTTAAAACTAAACCTGCTTTGAAAGAAGTAAGCAAAATTTTTATTTTCTATCATTATGTTTTGTTGTATTAAATATTTATTTACAAAACCATTATTTTTAACTAAGAAATTTCAGTAAAAATAAACTATTATCAAATGTTCATAAGAAAATAAAAAAGAATATATATCCTCTTTGACTGTTGTGAAATTTATAATAAGAAATAGAAATTTAGTTTGACTTAGATTTTGAAGCAGTTTTCTATTTACAGGAGGTATATTGAAAAATTTTATTATCCAGGAGTAATAGGATTTTACTCTTTTCCACATAATCATTAAAATAATTAAATTAGTGAACCAATTGCTCCATAATAATGTATTTGATATGCATTAACTGTTTCTCTTTCTAAGAAATTAAATTCCTTTAATGTATTAGGCACTCTTTTAAAACCATTACTTTAGAAAAATTTAAAAAAAATTCTGTAACCAGAGCAAAGTAGAATGCTGATAAAACTATAAGAATCTTAAACGGGCATGAAATATTATGTTCTTCAGTTATATCATTTAAAATAATAGAAGTGAAAACTTAGTTAACGTACCTAAAATTTCCCAAGTCTCGAAATATTTGCCATTTGCTAGATTTCTAAGCATATGTTCTAAATCTTCAGGTGTTAAATCTATAGCAAAAACATGTTAACTATAATACTATAATAAAAACATTTTAATAAAATAAGATATTCATGCTTGTTTTACTCTGTTAGCTATAAGAATAATCAGTTTTAAATGTTCTATTTTATTTTTAATCCTTTTGAATTGATAACTGCAGAGCTTTACACAACCATATAAGCAGATTAATCAAATTTTGAAGTATTTCTCTACTACTACAATCATGGATCTTTGTGAAAATAGCGCACAGTTTGGTCTTTTTAATTTTTTTTCGTGATTTAGTCTTTATCAATCTTTAAAAGTGGCCCATATACAAGTAAAGAATAAATTAATTTTCTACTTCTGATGGGAGAATTCGTGATTTAATGAAGGCAGCAATTCAGCAGGTGTATTTATATCACTAGAATTACGTGATAATTATAAGATGAAAGTAAATGAAAAAAAAAAAGGAAAAAAGAAACATTTCAGAGAGTAGTACGGAAGATGTTGCACTTGGACGAAAAAAAAAATAATAATAAGTGTCATAGTAAAACTAAGTGTTAGATATGCTTCGCTGAGAGCTTTCGGGTCGTTTTGAAGCGTAGAGTGAAGTTTATTTTCTATTTGAATATTTGGTTAATTTTCCAAAGACAACGAACACTAGAATTTAAGAGGAAGCAACTCAAAAACTGAAAGAACATTGTTCTTAGAATATCGAATTTGGATTTGGTATTGAATTAGTACATTTTAATTTCTTCATGCTACAACTTCTCGAAATAAATGGAATCAACTTTTCCGAATGAAATGGTTGCGTTGAAAATTTACTAAGTCCTAATGGTCGGAAATATAAGCAGTTTCACGAATTAAAACTGCTGTAGAAACTGTCTATAACAGATTTTCTATAATTCAAGAATGACTGAGCTCTCTTGCTATTATGCCAATGAATATAATATGCGAAAAAAAAAATTCATTTCCAAGATAGTTAGACCAAATATATATATAACAATTTGAGGTAAGTTACAGTATGAGATAATAGATTTAAATAAGATATAAATATAAAATATAATTTGTTTTATAATTCTATCACATAATATTTCAAAAATGTTCGATTGTATTATTAAAGAACATTTAACTGGTATGAAAAGCTGCGGCATCTTTTTACTATTTTGTTGAAAATAAAATATTTGTTTTTACAATTTATTCTAACATATTTTTTTGCTTAAACATTTTTAATGGAAAATTTTTAAGTCAGCAATTATTAATAACTAATGTAGCCCAGTAAATAATTTTTAATTATTATTTTTAACAACAATAAATTTAGCAATTTAATTCTTAATTAATTAAAGTAATATAATAATGCTGATTTAATTATTTTAATTTACATTTTCCCTAAAAAAGTTAATATATATCATGAAAAATGAAAAAAACCATTAAATCTATGGGACAAAGAACGTTCGCACAGTTTATCCCAGTTCGAAAGGAATATAAATAGGAATAATGTTCCTCAACAGCTCTCGGTTAGTAATAAAATTCTTTATAGCTCATTAAAAAATGGGGATTTATGAACTCAAACATTTTTAATTGAAAAAAAAAAGCCTTTTCTTTTAAAAAAACTAAATAAATAAAAACTAAAATCTATTGGTGAAGAATAATTTTTCATTCTCAAAATTTGAATGCTTGGACACTGATCCCATTTAGAATCTATTAGAAATTTCGCAAAGATAGAAATAAATCACTGTCACATTATCATTTTTGTAACATAATATGTTTCAATACATCAAAATTAGTTTTGTAAATACATACAGGTATAAAATACGATTTGATATTCATGATAAAATTAAGAAAGAAAGAAAAAAGAAAAAAAAAGATTTTCTAAATATTTGAAAGAGAAATGGGATTTTCTTTTCCTCACTGAAATGCCGTACAATAATAATGAATGGAAACACATTAAATTATCAAAACTAGAAGAATAAGACACTCCATTAGTTTAAATTGTTTTTTTAAAGTATAATATTTAGCTCCGAAATAAGTTTTTTAATCTTTAGTTTTCGAAAGAAGTGTCTGTAGATGTTGACAAAATAGGGAGGGGGAGGGGGGAGTCCCATAATCGGCAACTCCAACTCGCCCCTAAGGTATACGGATTCATTTAACTGATCGAATGGCTACAACTGTAGCACTGGTGGAAACCAAGGTTGAGTCCTGAGGTTCTTCACAGGCCACGGTACAACCCGACCCGTCATCGAAATGAGGTAACTGACCCTTACCATTATTGCACCCATCTGGGCGGTGAGAAACAACAACCATATCAGAAGCTTCACATCCTCATATCTAAAATGTCTCAAGTGTTAGAGAATAAGAGGTAAGCATAATATCACTAATTTACCTTCACAATGACACGTAATAATTAATACATTTAATACGGGCCAATTAAATATTAATTATCTCAATAAAATTGTCCACTCTCTTAAGTTTTTTTTTATTCACGTACTAATTCTACTTTTTCCGTTATTGTTAAAATTTTGCTAGGATGTTTGTAAAATAAATAAATAAATAAACTAAATATTTTTAGCCAACCATATCGGAAGATTATAACCATTTCAGTCTGCTTTATGATACCTTTGAAATGTAATTGTACTGCAATTTAATTCTTGAAAAAAAAATTGTTATATTCCATTCTGGATTTTAGTACATAGTTCTTAACTACTTAAAATTCGAGTCGAATTTAACAAATTTCTTAATCTTTTGAATCTTTTATAAATACTAATAAAATATTTCAGTCACAGCAAAAAGGAATTAATCGAAAAGGTCTACAATCTATACTACTATTTTAAATGTGAAAGTTTGATTGGATGGATGGATGATGTCCATTCAATATCACGCCAGAACAGCTGAACGAAATTGGATCAAATTTAGCACAGAGATGGATTATAGTCTACAGAAGAACACAGGCTAATATTTAATCCGGTTAATTGAGTGGTTAATTTTTTATTAATTAAAAACTAACTTTCCCGCCAAAAATCTTCACCGCCGCTAAATGAGAAAGACTTCGATTTCCGACCAATTATTTCAAACGATTCAATTTATTTGCTTTGTGTTGATGCAATTAAATTATTTGTGTGAGCTGTCTATTTTTTATATATGCTTATAGTGGTATATTTCCATTAGCAAATAATGTAGAATTCCACCCGGCAAACGGAAAAGTACCCTTATAGTTTTAAGTAGTCCCCTCCTTCCCACGCTAATGAGGTTAGACGTAACAATGTTTTCGATCGGTTATTTCAAACGGTTCTGTTTATTTTCGTAGTGTAAGATAAATTTAAAATTAAACATGATAAATTTAAAATAGATGGTATGATAAATTTAAAATAGATCTTTCGATTTCTTCAGAATAGCTTTTGAATAAAAATAAAACATATCAATTGAATTTAAAACTTTCTAATCTGCATTGCATTACCCCAATTGGTGCTTAAAATTCACGTCTTTTCGTTGCACCAATTGATGTTAAAAATTTATGCATACATACGGTTTTGATAACATTTTAGACTGCCAATTTTCACATATATACATCAAAATTTCCACGCGTTCGAAGTCGCGGGTAAAAGCTAGTAATTTATAAATGATGAATATTAAATAATGATAAATATGCAAAATTATATTTAATGAAACGAAATAACTAAAGCAAAAAATTAATAAAAGGTTAATTAATTTTTTTGAAAGAGAACAATATTTCAAAAAAATATATAATTATATCGAAAGAATTAATGCATAATACATCGTCGATGCAAAAGAAAGCGTAAAATAACAATAAGAAGAATAATGGTTTCTTTGTTATAAACCCTTTCCGATTCAGAAAGAAAGAAAAAAAAATATGTTTTTGCACAGAATACTATGAAGATACACTGAAGAATACTATGGTTTCCATCGTCTTCAAGCAAGAATCTTTTGATGAAATAATGTCTTATGGATTCCTCCTGTTCACCACTCCTACTTCCAAGACCGAAACTATCCGATTTATTAATTCGGAATGCTTCATATTCGCGTGTTTATAATTCACAAATATTCACTAACCGTAATCAGAGTTAGTGAATTCTTGACAAGAACGTGTAAAATTTCGAATCCATTGGGCCGGACTGACATACCATGCTAAATGAACAATGTATGCTCTTATAAAATAGGCTATATAAAATGAATATAGAAACTAAACTGAAACGGTTTCATAACAGGCAATTTTCAAAAATCCAGAATAAGTAATTAAAAACCTTCAAAATCGATTTTTTAATCGAATTTTTAACGTACTCTTCCACTTATTATTATTATTTTTTAATAAAAGTTGCAATAAGGTGCAGCAATTCTGATTTGTTTCGAGTCTGAAGGGAATTAGCTCGCTTGCATGACATAAGATTTAGGATTCTCCTTATGCAAATAATGTAAATTAAAAAAAATTAAGAAAGACAGAGAAATTTTTTTTAAATATACGTACAGACTTATCCTTTTATATAATACTTACGAAAAATATATGACTTAAACATTCGATTTCATCTTCTATCTTCCTTTTTAGCCGCATGTTCTTAAAGTTAACTAATTTTTTTCCCTCCAAGCAAACTAAGACCTCCTCTAAAAAAATGACTCCCCCTAAGTTGCTTGCAGTTGGTTTTTCTCATTGAACTATATATGAATATTGTAAGAATCACTATTAACAAGGTTAAAGTATGCTTGGGTGAGTTGTTTTAGTGATGATAAAAAACTATCATACTATATATATTTATCTTTTCTCTTGAATTTCAGTCGGTAATATTTAATTAGTGAAATGATTGTAACATAATAAACTGATCATTTATAGTAAATAAATCTAATTTACAATTACACAATTTAAGTATTTAATTGATTTATTTTGATAAATTTAAAAATTTAATTTGATAAATGAAAACAACTCTTCTTAGCATGCATATCACAAAAGAGTGTATACAATAATTGCCTATGTTTTATTAAATTTAACTTAACCATTAACCAGATTTTAGCAGAAAATTATCGCAATGAAATAAGCATAATAAATTAGAAAAACTTTCTAGGAAGTTTAGAAAGATTACAGTGAGATGGATTAAATTATGATTCTTTTCCGAATTATCCAATAAATTTCATGAGAGAAAACAATTCTATCGCTCTATTAATGCGCAATATAAAACCTTTCGTTTTCCTAATAATTCTACACACGGGTTATCGAAATAATGAATGAAAATAAAAAAATTTCTTCTTCATAAGTCATGATGAAGTCATCAGCCCAAAGACAAAGAACAGTCTCTAAAATTGCGAACTTATCGGTTATTCTACCAAATATATAAACTGAATAAATGACATTTGATGAAATGACGTATTAAAACTGCGGATTTAACGACGTTTATATACATCGCATTGCGTTCTTAATAGGTCGACCAAAAATTGTTTGAAAAATGCGGTATCTGAAGCACTTGTTATCTTGTTAGTTATACCGCAACTTATAAGCTGAATGAATGACAATAGAATTAAATGTCGGAAGGTTTATGGAAATATCTCCGTAGGCATCCATTACATTGATTCTAAACTGACCGACCAAAAATTATTAACAAATGCTGCATCCTTTTGACTTGTCACCCTGTCGACTATTAAGCTAAATCTAGTCATTTTGCAACTTTAAATCGTTTCACGATATTTTGATTCTTTACAATATATTAATTACAAGAGGATTTTTAAATTATCATGTCCGTTAATGCTCAGCGGTTTGTAACCATTTCGAAGCAAGGAAGGGATTCTACCAGTGAATCGACGCTACCAATCTACCACCGACACGGCGGGGAAGGGGTAAGCCGGGGTCACCGAGAAAACAACAAAATCGTTTTATTGTCGTTAAGGGAGTACTCACAATTTATGTAGTTCAAATTCTTAAACTTTTATATCTATTAATGATTAAATGTAATACAGTTTAGAAGAGTTACTAAACATTAAAATTAGTTTATGTCGTTTCAGCTCATATTTATGAAGTGATACATAATTTCAGTATTGTAATAAAATTAGAATAGCCTATTTTTCTGATGGTAGGTTTTATTTTCTTTTTTTAGAGGGAGGGATTTTATTATCTATTTATATATTCAATGGATATATAAATAGAAAAACGGAAACGGAATTCCAGGTCAAAATAAATAAATAACCCTAGGAAAAATATTTCAGAAATACTTAATTAATTTGAATAAATCGCAGAGAACAATTGAACATGGATTTAATTATTCATTTAAAAGAATCTTAGTACTATAATATCTACAGTTTGAAGATAATAAAATGTTAGCTTGATCCTATAGGATACATATTTAACCCAAAAGGAATATTTTTGTAGTAGCAATTACTATATTTCTATTAATTAATACCAAATAGAAAAAAGTTGAGAACCAATAACGGATTTAAGCTAAATTCAAGACGATATGAACTCTTCGAAGGATTAAACCGTTCAATAGTTTTGCGCATATGCCGTTCGTGCATCGATTTACTGAATTTTGATAGCTGTAGGCTAAAAATAAACCATTCATAATGATTATAATTCAGTATGAAAATTACTTCGAATACATAGATAAGTCGTGTATTCAATGGATTTCCATTTGAAACAAAATAAGAAAATATTCCTAAAATAGAAGGTGTCAACTTATTAGATAGTAAAGAAAATAGTTATGTGGTTAATAACCATGTAACTTTGCCTTTTTAAACACACCTTTCATAAAGCGAAGTTTTATTTGCGATGCAATGATAGTATAAAATTAATGTTTCATCCAAAAAGTTAATAATTTAGTAACAAGTTCTGTGACAAAGGAATCCTTACTAGATGTTTATATGAGAAAGCTGTCAAATGCAAATGAAGACATTGTAAAGCGTTTAAAAAAATAAAAAAAATATTTCACTTCTGTAGCAAGTTGTCAAATATTCCCCTCATATTTGCATGATTAATTTTTATTATATAAAAAGTTTGAAAATTATTTTATAGAATATATATATATATATATATATATATATATATATATATATATATATATATATATATATATATATATAAAAAGAGAGAGAGAGAGAGAGAGAGAGAGAGAGAGAGAGAAACAATTTTAAAAGAGGTACATTACGAATTGCCATTTTCATTATTAAACTAGAAAGATGCACAAATGTATTAGGAGAGCGTGTATGCTGCTATTCCTAAAGACATAGTGGAACATACATGAATAAAAAAACACAAGAAACAGGAGATAAAAAATATGAAAGTGAAAAGGGAGAAATCCGGCCTGATGACTTTCTCAAGGGTAAATTTCTATAGAATAGAATTTTAATTTATGAATTTTGTCTTTTATTGTCCTTTTTTCTAATTGTCATTTGTTTTCAGATGCTTAAAATATGATGCCTCTCTTTTACTTCGAAATTTGGAATTTTTGGGGTCACAGAAGAGTTAATTTTTTAGACAATAATCTAACTCTTTACAGAAAATTTTTTTTTTCACTTTTTATTGGAATCCTTGCCTGATGGTGACCCTTGAGAAAGTCATCAGGCCGGATTTCTCCTTTTTCACATTCATATTTTTTATTTCATGTTTCTTCTGTTTATATATATATATATATATATATATATATATATATATATAAATTTATGTTTTTATATGGTGAAATCAATATGTAATCATTAATATAATAAAAAAATATAAAATAAGTAAGCAATATTGTTAATCAAAAGTTGAAATTTCTGCAACATAATTTTAAAACTACGGTACGAGAAAAAATGTAAGCAACGTAGTAAATGAAAAGCAATTATCTCTAGTTTTTTCACCCGCCTTCGATCTTCAATGATCTAGGCCCACAGGATTTTCATTTCGGAGCGTGACACCTCTCGAAGATCACGCGTGGAGGCACCGGACAAGTGGTTGTCGACAGGGATCAATTGCCCCCTGCAGCCGTTTCCTCTTCTACCACCTCGTCTGGTTTGCAAGCCTTGGTAATTACCATAGAGCTGAGATACAGTGAAAGCAACTTATATATCATATCTATGTATCGTTTATATATCAGCTCTTTGGTGATTATCCCCTTCTTGAAATATTGAAAAACTCTCCTTAACAATCAAGCAACCTTCTTAGTACTGAATCAAGCTATAAGTAGTCTCAACAAAACCAATAAATAAATGTAATAAAACTAAAATTCCTGTTTTAAAGGAATATGAAGAGATAAATTGAAATAAAAAACAAGATAAAAATATTGATTCAGATTAGATATAAATACTAGTATTAGTAAAATCCAAAAGATCATATTATTTCTTTCTTTCATGGAAGATTTCATTTGAATAGAAGCATTGAGTAATCTCATTGGCTAGGAGCTCAGAGTATAGGAGCCAGAAGCGAACCACCTTTTCAAGCAGTCAGTGTGACCTTGATTTGCTCCTCTGTTACTGCGTTGGAACCAAAAATTCTCATTTCACATTCAACTGCATCGTGCGTAAAGGTTAGTCTCCTCGGTCTGTTTAATTGTATAACCGTTAGTTCGTTTTCTCTCTCTCTGTTTTGCCTTCTTCTTAACCTTACCCATTGATCTTATTTTTAATGTGTAATCTGAGTGCATCAGCACTTATTCTGAGTAGAGGTGCGCCGCAGTGGGATTCTATTGTGCGACTGCGCATCTCGATTTTGGACACACCCGGAGTTTCATCTGCATTGTAAGATATAGAACTGGATATTTTTTAAAAACTTATTTTATTTGAAAAAGTTTATTAGATCGTATTTTATGTTAAAGCAGATCAACTAACCGTCTAAATAAAAAGAATACCTTCAAAATTTATTTTAATCAATGCGCCAGTCTTATGCTTCGGAAAATGACGTCATCATATTACAACTTTTGAATAGGAAGAAGTATTGCTGTTAATTGTCCTAAGAATGACGATGAGAGAACTTCTTGTGGCTGAAATTCGGTGTTTTACTGCAAATAAAAGTTAATATTTTTTGATGAAGTTGTAATATTTCTAATTTATAGTTGTTTTTTTAACAAGTTTTCTTTTGTTACCTTAGATTTGTATCGTTTGTTGAAGTTATTAGAATTTATTTGGTCAGTTAAAAAAATTATGGCCATTTATACACCTTTATAGTATTATTAAAATATATAGCATTGAATTATATAACTTTGTTTTTCAAATATATTTTAAATAGTACATTACTTATTGATTTTTGTATGAAGTTTTTATTTTAGCTTTTTTAATATATATATATATATGTACTCGCATACAAATTTGTCTCGTACTTTAATTAATGTAGGATATAAATAAAGTCTATTCTCATGCTTTGAAGTTTTTATTTTAGCTTTTTTAATATATATATATATATGTACTCGCATACAAATTTGTCTCGTACTTTAATTAATGTAGGATATAAATAAAGTCTATTCTCATGCTTATTTAAAGTTAATTATAATAATCATTGGTGATTTTTCTAAAATTCTGATTACAGTAAAGGCATATCCTTTAAAGCGAGGATGATTCAACTATAGCAAAAGAAAACGGAAAATCAACGCATTTACAAGAGGAAATGGATGAATTCAAGGTAAATTTTCAATTTATTTAATATTCAAATTCATAAACATTGTTTTAAATAGTATTTTAAGCTGCTGAATATCATTTTAGTGATTAAAGCTTCTTAATGTTAAAAACGTTTACCGTAACGCCCCAAATTTCAACTATGAAATTTCTATAGTGCTATAATTTTAATTTATTGAGAAGCAAATAAGTAATTGTTGCAAGGTTTGGATAATCGATGTAAATGAATAAATAATGTTGAAAAAAAATTTGGACAATATTTAAGTGAATATTAAGTTACTATTGGCAATCATTGAATTCCAGCATTTAGTAAATTGTATTGCTTTTTTAAAAAATAAGTTTAAATTCATTATTCTGATATTGTTTTAATTCGGATAATTTTATATTTGATATTCATACATAAGATTAATATGTTTAAAAAACGAACTTTTTAAGAATAGTTTTATTAATAAAACTAGATTTTTTAAACTATTTTTAGATATTAATAAAGGGAAATCAAAATTTCAATGCTTTTAAATTGTATATATATGTACTCTTCGTATAATTTAAGCATAATTGTGGATAAATCCATTATATGTTGATAAGAAACAAGATCTAAAATTCTAAATAATAGTTTAGATTAAATTCTGGCATATTACAACAAATATATAACCATCATTATTATTGAAATTATTCGTAATACAATTTTTGTTCATCATCATTTGTAATTTTTCTTTCTGTCATCTGCCATAATCCCTTCAATAATAAAATTCATATAAAACTCGAGTTTTTATTTTTTTACAGAGATCTTTTAAATAAAATATAAAAATTCCACTCAAATCTAATGATTTTTACTCTTTTAATACTGCAGTATTTGTTTTGTTCACTATTATTTAGTTTTTGATTTGTTATGCATGTCCTTTTTTATATATGAATTTGTATTGTTTGAAAAATATTTATTACTTAATAGACTTCAGGTATGTTAATATCTTGTCTAGGAGTTAATATCTTGTCTAAGACTTTGAATTAAATAATTTTATGTATTTCTCTTAAAAGTTAAATGGCCTAATTTAAATGTAATGTAGTGAATTTTTGATAGAATATAAAGTGTTTTACTTTATATTTAAGAATTTTAATTAATAACATTCTAAAAGCAATATTTAAGTTACATGCAAATATTGATAATTAAATTTTTAATTGGTAATTTAACAAAAAAGAATTACCCTGACTAACTTGGATGATAATGCCAGTACTGAGAACTATATAAAATATATCCCATGATGAGTATCTTGTACATGGAGTTCCATCAAATGAATTTAGTATAATATTAATAATAGGTCAGTCATAGCCACAGAATCTTGATTGTGCTTTCAAAGGGAGTCAAGAATTTGCTTACTTAAATGAAAGTTCATACTCAAAGTATCCCTATATGGATAAATCTTGGATGTAAAATGCTTAGTAAAATTAAAAAATGCACACTCGCTCACAAAATTTTGAATCTTAAAATGAAAACAAGATTATTGATTGCAGTTTGTAAAATTTGTGTTGTATATGTAACTTTTATTGTTTTTCAATTATGTTTTCACAATTTTTAAAAAATTCACTTATAAAACAGAACATTAAAAAAAATACCTATATAGCAAAACATTCATATAAATATCATAAAAATTATCTTAATGCACTTACAAGTAATATATTTATTATTAAAATTATAAAAAGTCTAATTTGGAATAAATGAATTTTAAAAACATCATCATAATAATTTTTTTTGCTAAGTAAATTAAACCTATTCCTTGTTTAAATACACAGCAAAAGAGCAATATATAATATAAATCATATACTTAGAGAACACACTTTCATTCTTTCCTTCCTATAATATAAATTTTTTTAAGTGCCAAGGTATTCTTCAAAGATTTGCTAGGGTCTGCCATGAGTGACAATATAATATATACTTGTTAGCATTAATTGATTCTGGCTAAAGTTAGATTTCTTAGACATTTCTTTAAAAAACTTCAGGCATCTAAACCAATAATTCATTTCTCATTTTGAAATCTTTACATTCTTGTTTAACAGTTAAATTAAATTATTTTTTTAAAAAAAAAAAAGCATCACAGATGCAAAAACTTATTTTGGTAAAGGTTACTTATAGTGTGCCCCTTGCCGCGCCAAGGATGCCAAGTCGCCAATAAAGATGGCGGACACTGTAAACAAACACTTTTATGGGTTAGTGACGGTTACGACTTTTTGCAAGATAATGATTTTTTTAAATCGATAAGCATTATCTTTTAATTAATTTTTTTTCAGGCCTGGTGCCTTCAACAGATGCCTTGTTATTTTTTTATATATGCCTCCGGCATCTGTTGAAGGCACCGGGCAGAATTTTTTAACTTAAAAAAACATCCTACGGATTCGCTTTGTTCGGGAGCGGGAAACTAGTAGCTTCGCTAGCACATAGAACATAAGGAATGTGCGGATAACATGAACAGTAAATAATAAACAATTGAGAAAGGCAAAGATGAAAAAAGAATGGATTTAATAGGAAATTTTAAAGACATAATGTACAAACTTGAAGTATTTAATCCAATCACCTTTCATCCATTTCTCAGGATCGAAATGTTTTTTTTCCATCCCATTTACCTGCCATCCACTCTTGAATAATTGCCGACATAATAACTAGCGAAGAAAACAAACGATAGAGCTGTGAAAGAATGACGAGAAATGCGAATAATTGTATTGCAGACGGTTTTTAAAGAAAGAAACCAGACGACTTCGTAAAGAAATAAAACAGACGATTTTGTTTAATCGTATACCGACATTTAAAACGAGTAAAGGAATAAATATTTTAAATTCGCATTAAAAATATTATTGAATCTTCTTATTAATTATACAAAAAATCTTAATTATAATACAGATAAAAAATATTTAATTGATATTATTTTACTATTTAACATTTTTCAGAAAAGATTTGAAGCTCATGTACAATTCAACCATTGTATGAAAAAGTAAACAAAACATCATTAGGGTTACTACAAGAGCTTTGTATTGGGTTGCCATATTGGCGACAAACTCGGGGGCACACTAATGACCATTTTAACCCTTATTTTTTATTGAGTTTCATGGCGCTAAAACTTCCTGGCGAAAATTGCTGATATTGGAATAAATTATTTGATTAATAGTGGAGTTACTGAAACTGAATAAAGATACTTTTTAGTATAGCTTTTTTATGTTTGTGAAGAGTTCTATAAAAATATTTGAACATATGTCCAAAACTTTTGCAGTTAAATGATATCTTGTTTAAATTAACATTTATTAAAGAACAATGCATTATGTAAAAAAACAGATAGTTGATTTACTTCATATTTATTTAAAGAACAAATTTCCCCAGCTTGGTGTTTAGATTATTTATATTTTAAAGACCAAAGTTTTTCCTAATTTTTGCGATATAAAAATAATTCTTCTTTTCTCGCATAGCAATGCAGTTGTGGGAAAATGGATTCAGTATCTACAATAATATTAAATTAGAAAGAATTAAAAATTAAGAGTATTATTATTCCATTATAAATAGCATATAAGTATAATTCAAACATTTCCACTTGAATTGCAAATACATACAAGAAAATCATGGGGGAGGGTTCTCCTGTCCTCCAGATTTGAGTAGTAACTCTCAAAATGATGTAATAAAAGGAATCTGATTAGTATTGATTGTTAATAATTTTAATAAAACTAGAAAATTATCTACATCAAAAACAAAATTTGAAACAGTCGGAACCTTTTTTCTTAGGGGGGGGGGGGAGGAGATTATTCATAACTTTTAGAAAATAATGCAAAATTGAATAAAACCATCAGTGGCATATGAGAGGGCAATTATTAAAATCATTTTAAATGTCTATAATATTTTTATTCAAGTGAGATGACTTAAATGAGAATTACTTTTCTTTTTTTAGTATAGAGTAACATGGTTTTATTTAGAAAATAAGATATTTTGACTTATTACCCAATCTTCACTAAAATCTTCCATCATGCATTATATTAAATTTGAGTAAAACATGAATATACATTTAAAAGATTGAATTTCTATAAACTGTTTATAAATTTTATATAGTATACAGATTATTTTTGTGACATAATATATAAACTAGATATATACTGCAACCTTATAAATTAAACAGAATTATATTTAAAGTTTTAACATTTTTTTGACTAAGATAAGCATTTATATTTGATTATTCTATGGCCTATTACTATTAATTTTTATGTGGTTCTTTATAGTTTAGTAAAAGCTTTAACAAACTGTCTACTTTGCAATTTTACAATTTCATTAATAGATGCAGAGAAAGCTTGAGAAGTAAAATGAATTTTAGTAGAATATAATGGTATAGATGGAGAAGGTCTGAATTTATTGGACATTAAATAATTGCATTTATTCAGGATCTGCCAAGCCAAATACATCAGATATTTAGTTATGTTATGTGTGTATATTAAGCATTTTATGAATAAAAGTATGATGGTATTTCAAATTGTAAATGCACAGAAATGTATCAGTGTTTCAAGCTATTCTGTTTATTACAGATAAGAATTTTTTCAGAAAATTATTAAAGGATAGCTGTAATATGACAAACAATATTTGTAATTTTATTTTTTAAACAGTAATTGCTTACAAATCTCAGAATTTTACATTTAGACAATCATCTATTCAAAAAATTATGCAAATGTGTTTTGATATAAAGTGTGGGGTTCTATTGACAAATATATGGTTTTATACAGGATAAGTAAATGCTTTATTTCGAAGACTATTTCATATATTTCATTCAAGTGCAAATAAATGTCTTTGACTGTTGATTTCGGAATGAAAAAGTATTTCATGGTTATTGCTCTCATTTGTCATAAGGGAATGAAAAGTGTGTCTTTTATAACAGTTATTAAACTTACTGCAGTGCAATGCAGAGAATGATGAGTAATTTAAAAAAAAATATAAAACAAATTAACAATTTTTATTTTATCATTATATAGCTCTGGTATTTGATTTATTTAACTTGTTTAAACATAGTTTTTATGAGTGAAATTATCATTGTATTATTTTAATGCTTGCAATAATTTTTCCAATTATTGAAAGTATTTGACTATTGAATCTCCTCCCCTCCCTTCCTCCAAGAGAAAAAAAAAATCCAAAAATGCATTATGCATTGCTAGACATATGAAACAGAAATAAGACTTTTTTTCTCTTTCCTAAATGTTCTAGAATTATTGAAACTTCAGTAAATGTGTTGACTAGGATATGGTACAAAATAAAGATCCCAATGAATAATTATTACATTGAATATTTTTTTTATTAGAATCATAATTTTTTCTATTTTACATTTCTAGAGAAAATATGAAAATTCTGGGTGAATCTACATTTGCTAATGAAAATGAAATTTAAGGTAAGTGTTACGCCCAATATTCCTTTAACTTTTTGTCCAACATTCTTTATTTTTAACACATTATACTTTGTTGGTTCCACATACATGATTCGTCTTGAATGATCTAAAACATACAATTTTAAATTTCTGAAGACTGTTTAAAATCTTAAGTGATTGTCTCATCAAACAAAGTGTCTTGCCCATTTGTGAAATTATCTGACTTATATATAATAGTCCATTTATTGAAAGTATTTTGCTATTAAATCTCCTCCCTTCCCCTTCTCCTGAAGGGACAAAAATCAAGAAAAAGAAAATGTATCATGCATTGCTAAACATATGAAACAAACAAGACTTTTTGTTCTCTTCCCCCAATTGTTCTAGAATTATTGAGAAACTTCAGTAAATGTTTTGACTAGGTTATGGTAAAAATGAAGATTACAATGAATAATTATTATTTTGAATACTTTTTTTATTAGAATCATAATTTTTTCTATTTTTGTGTAAGTATTTGATTTCAAAATATCAGATTGTGGATCCTCCAAGTCACTTTAATAATTTAAAAAAAAAAAAAACTTATGCTGACCAGATATTTTTTTATTTATGCACTAGCTTTTCCCCGCGACTTCGTACGCGTGGAAATTTTGAAGTGTATATTTAAGAACTGATAGTCTAATCATAATGTAAAATAGCAAACCGTTTACAGGAGACGTGAATTTTAAACATGAATTAAGGTAATAAATGCAGATTAGAAATTTTTGATTTCAATTAATCTGGTTTATTTCTAACCAAAATTACTTCTGAAGGAATCGAAAGATCTATTAACAACCATTAATTTTAAATGTATCAAACACTACGAAAATAAACTAAACCGTTTGAAATAACCGGTTGTTATATTTAACCGCATTAGTGTTGGGGGGATTACTTAGAACTTTAAAGTTTTTTTCCCCTTTGCCGGGTGCAAATTAACAATCCCCAAAGAAATTTGAGAAAAGTTGGCGAAATTCTAAATTATTTTCGAACGGAAATATACCACTATAAGCATTTATGAAAAATACATAGCTATGGCAAATACAATTTAGTTACAAAACACACAATAGCACAGCTTTGATATAAAGTCATTTTCATCACACACACACAAAAAAAAAGTTAGCCACCAAATTTTAGCGAAATGGCCGAATGTGGCTCGCATTGATTTTTTTTAAAAAAAATATCACATTTCCTATTTATTTTATTTCATATAATCACGTGCTCAAAATGACATTTTTCTAGGTTTTATTTGCTGTTGTCATTAACTAATTATTTTTCGCCTACGAATTTATTATTGACGCCAAAAACCTCCTCCCAAAAACATCATGTTCTGACATGGTAAAAATTTAAATAAGTCTTGTTACCTTAAAAGTATATTTGCTGCTCCAAAGGAAGTCATTTGGAAACAGTTATTATATTTTTGGAAGGAAGTGCATGGAATCCTTTCCAGTATCTGAAACCAATGAGTACAATGGCTCTGGAGGCGGAACCAATGGCACTAATTTCACTTTGTCATTTGTGCTAAATAATCCAATTGCTTCATTATTGTATTTAAATGCCTTACAATGTGGGCAAACTAAGTTCATAGATCCAATAGCAACACATTGGTAGGAACTTTTGTCAATTGAAACATCGAAATAATGATGATACACACACACACTCTTTTCTTTTTGCTATCCTTTTTTTCTTCACTACTTTTCTTTCTACAAACCCCCTTTCCCCTTCGTTCTTTTTTTTCTTTCCTGCCCAGACTTTTGAGCAGGCATAGATCAAATATTCATGCATATAAAAAAACTAAGAAAATAAAAAGAATCGTTCATACATAAATCATTTCAAAAATAACATAAACACATTAAGAGAATTTCATGCCGTATTTATATATAAAAAAGAATTTTTCACCTTTAAGAACAACAATAAAAAAAACTTTATATCACAACACAATCAATAGAAATAGTAAAAAATAAAACTATCAAATAATGAACAAAATGATATTCACGTCCATTTGGAAGAATGTTTTTAATCAGTATAATCAGCTGCATAAAAGCAACTATTTTCTTTCTTTTTACACTCCCTGTTTTCTATAAATGAAAATCAACTAACTTCGCGCATTTCTTTCTAAACAAATCATAATTTATTACTTCCTGCTATCTTACTCAGTTGGTGTGAGGGAAGGAAATGCAGATTTTTGGTGGGAAAATAAGAAAAGTGTCGTTTTAACTATTTTCCTCTCAGTTTTTTCATTTTTTCTCTCCATAAGAACCACCCTCGTGTCTTAACGAAAATATATTTAAAAAATTAGCCGAATCGGTCGAGCCGTTCTCTAGTTTTGCGCTTAGCAACGCATTTTGAGTTGCATTTTCATTAATATAGATTTCATATCAGGGCCAAGAACTCTGGAAAACCAAATGGTGAAATTTGATAAATTTTGTGAAATGAAAAAAAAAATTAATAGTTATTTGAAAAGTTATCTATTTTTATAGCATTAAATGAAGCATCAATTGGTCATTTTCTTTTTGTGGAGTAACATTGAATTGCTCATTTTCAACTGCATCCTTTCAGTATTATTTGTTCCGTATTTTATTTCGTATCATATTCTATACAGTTCCTAAGTATTTTTAATTGTTCCTTCAGAAAATATATAATTTTTAAGTTAATTTTTTCTACAATTTTTTTAAAAAAACTTAATATTGCGATTATTCTTTTCTGAGAATTGGATGGGTTACAGTTTTCTATACTAATACATCATAGCAATTTAAATGATTTATTCATTTTATACTTAATTATAATTATTTTATCAAAATTAAATCAATCATGAGAGTAGAATAATGTTAAATGTTAACAGATAATTAACCTTTAGCTTACAGGTGGCATAACTACTGTTGTGCCAGATTTTTTTTAAAAAAATTATTTATGGGTAGGTACAACTGCTGTGTTAAAAATGATTTTGGATTTCTGCTCCCCCCCCCCCAAACTTTCCTACTAAACATTAATTGCCTCTTAAAATCCCTTTCCTATTGTGACGCACCCCATAGGATCCGGAGATTTTGTCCAGCAATTATAATCACTGTTTTGGTGCTGGCGATTTTTGTGAATCCTGCTTTGGGGACATATTTTTTTAGTAACATTCCTAAAAGATATGGAGTAAGTTTACATAATTTCATTTCTGAATAAATACTTGATTATAAACTATCTTCTCGCCCCCCCCCCCCCATTTCTTAATTTTTAACTTTATAAGCTTATTTTTTTTCAAATTAATAAAATGTTGGAACTTTATAATATGTGCTAATAGTGGGGCCCATCTATTTGAAAGATAAATATTTCAACCAAGAATTACTTCAAGTTTAAATTTTGATGGGTTGGTGTAATGAAGGTAATCAGTGTTCTAGACAAACTTACTTCTTTGCTCCCATTTGTCATACATGATCATAGAAAAACTAAATGGAACCATGGATTCCCCCCCCTCATTATATTTTACATTGAAAAGCGACAAAACACTATTTTTTCTTCATGTTTACTCTCTTTTCCCATGATCTCAGCCATACATATTTCCCAGTCGTTAATGCACTAGTCTAATGCAGTATAAACAAATGATGACTTACAATTTTTTAAAGCTTTATTTAATACTTGAACTGGATATATTCTTGCTAAAAGTGCATTTTGGTATCGATTTTTAAGTAAGCTGTCAATTTCATTATTAGTTTTCCTGATTTATGAAAAGTCTTGATATATTCACTTATAATTAATCATTCATTAAAAGATGTCATTCTAATTTTAAAGTATTGATGGTAGTTCTTAAAATTTTTAAAAAATAATAAG
Source organism: Argiope argentata (assembly GCA_026289955.1). NCBI lineage: Eukaryota > Metazoa > Arthropoda > Arachnida > Araneae > Araneidae > Argiope > Argiope argentata. The sequence goes on from JAOUZG010040590.1 coordinate 934,122, forward strand.
TAGTTTTTTATGTGTATCTATACCTTCATCTTAATCCGCTGTTATGTTACTAGACACTTTGATTAGTACCCAGATATTTGTATTGAAAATAAAATAAAAAAAGTTGCAGGTGAAAAGCCAGGAATTTTAGATTTAATTTTAAGTATTTCCGAAAGATATCTAAATCATAAGTTTAAATTTCTTACTTTTCAGCTTAATATTAGCATAATGAAATCTTAAGTAAATCATATCTAATCTTCAGGTTTTTTTAAAAAAATTATTTTTAGATTTTCTTTTAATCTATTAGTAAATGTTTCTGCAGAAAAATTATTTATCATATTTCAATTATTGATTTCCACAAAATTAAGCATGTATATTTTTCAAAAATACAAACTGTAATGAGTAATTGAAATGCTCAGCAAAGAAAAGAAAAAAAAAATCACTGAAATTGTAAGAATTGACAAAAGAATAGGAAATCATTACAGCACTTTATATTAAAAATCGTTCAAACTATGTTAGGAATAAAAAATTATAATCAATTTCTGTGAGTACAATATATTAATAATAAAACATTCAAAGATATTTTAATCTACAAAATAGCAGAGGATTTTTATCTGTTTTGCACAAAGAAATGGGAATATTTTTAAAAAGAAAATGTAAACAATTAAGATCTTTATGTATGATATATAAATTATGTTTTATCAAAATTGATGGGTTTGAAGTATAACAAAATAAAATCACAATATTACGTTCTAACTTAATAAGATTAAATTTACAGTTTTAGTAATGCTTGCAAAGTTTATTTAATTACAAATATGATTTAAAAATTAACATTTTATATAATGTGTTAAATAACTATATGGTAGTAATTCTATTTGCATTGTATTTGGTGCTAAAGCGTTTAATTCAATACTTTTTCCTAAGGACTTAGTAAACTAATGCTTTAGAAAAAAATTAAAGTACAGTTTAAAAAAAGCTTTTTCGAGTGTTTGGCGAGTCAAAACTTCAAAAATAAATAAATAAATAAAACCTTGTTACTACAGAGAAGACAGGTGGCCAATTAACACTATGGGCTGTCAACATGGATAGGATTATTTTCAACAATTGACTTAAAAGTAAGGGAAAGTTTCTTCTAGACTTTCTCACTGAATGCTCACATTCAGAGTAACTTTTCTGAATTTGGGTTCCTAAAGGGTGAAGTAACATTCCTGGGGATTATGAAATGAATTAACGTATTTTAATTTGCGAGTATTACTTGATTGAAAAAATTATTTTCCCCATTTCTTAAATTCTTAAAATACATTAATTTTTTTAACTTATTAAAATTTCATAATTTCAGGGCAATATTTTTTAAGCTTGGTTCATCTAATCAAATGATAAATATGTAAGCCAAGAATTGCTTGTAGTTTTTTTAATGTAATGTGGTGTAAGGAAGGTAACTGATGCCTTAGACAAAATTTTATTTTGTCCCCAGTCATCATAAATGATGCAAAAAATTTAAATGGTACCCGGGATTTTTTTTTTTTTCGCCCTTTCACTATATAACACATTCATACTGTTTACGAAGCGGAGCATATTTCTCCAAAAGAAAAACTACACTACACTGCAATGAATTGAAATTCTGAGCAAAAAATAAGTTTTCAATATAAATTTTAAGCATTGACAAAATAATGAAAAGCATTACTAGCAATTTAACCATAAAATGTTTGAACTATGTTAGAAATATAAATCGTATTTGATTTCTATGTGCACATTATATTAGCATTAAAACTTTCAAAGATGTTTTTAGTCTACAAAATTGCGAAGCATTGTTTTCTGTGTGATGTTTAAAAAGGTGTGATTCTTTTAGAAAACAAAACATAAACTATTAGAATCTTTAATACATTGTATATAAATTGCTGCATTTAATCAAAACCGGTTAATTAGAAATATAGCAATACTATAAAGTGAACAATGTGTTCAAGCATTTTAAGAACTCAATTGATAGCTAGAGTAATACTTCAGAAATTTATTTAAACTTGAAATATGATAAAAAATTGAAAAAATCTTTTTTCATATGCTAAATAACTACACAGTAGATATTATGTTTGCAAATTATTTACTATTGTAATATTTAACTCGACAGAATACATAAACTAATTTACTTTGGGAAAAAATTGCAATAAAAACCCTTTTCTAGGGTTCAGACGCTGCCAAACTGCAACCTGGTTACTATGGAGAGGGCAGATGACTTATTAATTCTATAGATAGTTGAAATCGAATAAATTAATTTCTACACACACCTTTAAAAGAAAGGGAAAGCATCTTCCAGTTTTTCTCACTCACTGTCCCTATTTTTACCAAGTTTGGGTTCTTAAATCTTAAAGGTTACTGAAATCAAATCAATCATTATATTTCAAGAAATTTATTTATGTGTTTCTGCAAATTTAGTTTTCACAATTTCTTTTCTTGTTTTTTCATGGTTTCATTCAGTTCATTGTTTTTTCCACTTATATTAAAACAGTTCCAACATAAGATAAAATTTGAGTAAATATATAGCCCAAATCCTTTAAATTGTTGCTTTTAAAATTATTTAGTGCAGCATTAATTAATGATTTAAAAAATGTTCATAATTTCAAACATTTTCTTTCTGGCTAGAAATATATTTTTTTACTATGCCATTTCTTTCTGCAAAGTAATATCTTCAATAAAATTAATTGAAAGTTGAATCTTAATTTTGCTGAATATGCTACATTTTTAATTTAACTTCTTTGCTTCTTTTGTAGAATAATTTACCAATACATTTCCATTAATAAGTCAGTTTTTAAAAACATATTTTGTATTTAATTTTTTTTTCACTGGGATCACATTTAGCTCCAGTGTCCAATACTGTGGAAATTCGATTTGCTGTAATTTCCTTATAGCATTTTCATCTATAAATCTGTATTCATGACAGTTTCTAAATCTATTGCTAAAATCTTTATTTTTATCTTTGTAATTACTTTTTAAGAAAGCAATTTTTTAAAGAACCTTTTAGTTTTGCATTTAAGTTTCTTATGATTAATAAATTTTATTTCATTAACATTATCTCAGATCTGATTGTCACAGGTTAACTAACAAAAGCTATAGTAGAAAATATCATAAACAATGACATAGATAATAAGAAATTAGAGGGGGGGGATTTTAGTTTACAGTACACTTTGACAACATATAATAGCATTAAAAACTTTGTTTCCTTTCTGTGGGACTTTCTTAATCCGTAATGCTTAGGTTCACTAACAGGAAAAAATGCAATGTCAAATAAAAACTATATATATATATATATATATATATATATATATATATATTAGCAATAATTTTTAATTAGGTTGGTGAGAATTTACATTTCTAGTGTACTTGGTTGTGTGCTACGGAGGACAGACCAGAAATCCAACAACCTCTCTTGCAACTAAAGTTTTGCTTACCAAATTGTTTTGGATTGCTCTAAAATATAATGCCTGTTGTAAAAAATATATGGAAAAGGTGTAAGGAAAGAAAGTAAATTTTCTTTTATTAAAAAAAATGAGCTACACATCTTATGTGAAGTTATAGGTGGATTAACCACACTAATCATGATTCTTCATGTTCTGTAAATTGATGCAAATAATAACCCGCTTGTGGGCAATCATGTTTTTGTAATGCTGAGGAGCAGATAGCTGATCAGAAAAAATAATTATAAAACTTCTGCTAATAATAAAGTTCTTGTATGGAGTAATGATGCCCATGTCCCTAATTCGAGTGTAACCATTTTATGTCTAAATGTTTCTTCCCCACCCATATTGACATTACTTTTTTGATTAACAAATTGAAATCTTTAGATTTTAAGAATTATAGTGATCTTCTGGTCAGCACTTTAAAATTACAATTCTGAAAATTGGGGGTGTGACTTCATTGTTTTTATAATTCTAAAGGATTTAAAATAATTTTCTTAAAATATTTACCTCTAATGGCAAAAGGAATTATCTGTCTTAACTTTATCCAGTTCAGATATTTTTTCTCTTTTAAACTTTAGGGAAGTTTTTGTTGACAAATTCCTCTGTGAAAACTAATATGTCGCTGTGCAGATAGATATTTCAAATCCAATGATTTTCATATATTTGTGGATTACTTTTTATTTAGAAATATTTTGACTGTAGGCTTGATTCAGTTTATAAGAATGATGGCTTTTTACAGAATTTAAAAAAGTGTATATTTTAATTCTTTTACAAAGATATAAACATAAAAAAAGAAATATTTTTTAAAAATAATTATTATAAATGTTTCCATTTTAAAGTTATGGCATTACATATTAAAAGACTTAAAATTCTAAAGAACCGAAGGTAGTGATCCAGATGGAAAGGCTTGACTTATAAGTAAAAATGAGCTTATAACATCTAAACAAAAGCTTATTTATTACAAAAATTTGGCTTACAGGCATTATCAGTTCCTATTGGATAAACTAGGAAATATTTTTAGGAAATGAAAAAAATGTATTAAAATTAGTTATTGATGATAAATGACAATATTCCACATAAGAATAAAATAAATTTTTATTTTAGGACACGTTCATCCCCCCGTCCCCTTAAAATGCTGATATTTCACTTGTTTTTAAAACTCTTCACTTTATGATACCTCTTTAAATATTTGCTATAGCAATTATTTTGAAATGGTATTATAAAAATATTGGGGCAGTAAAACCCTAGTACTGGAGGCTTTCAATGTAGGATGTTCTTACTTTTCTGCAAACATAAAGAATTTCTTCGTTATTTATTTAATTCGCATTTTAAGAATCCCCCCCATGTAATCTGAAAAAGCCTCGTTTTCTTCCTGTAATAGGTGGGGAAAGACCATAGAGTTGTGTTTTAATAATTTATTCAATAAAAAATAAAATTTAAATAATTATTTTTATAATAGTAATTTAATAGCAAATTTAAAGTAAGCCAATTATTAATAAATATAAGTAAGATAATAATTTAATTGTTCTTAAGAAATATTTTCTTTTTTAGAAAAAATTTATCATTTCAATATGAAGTTACATATTCATATTCTGTGAAAGGGGACCCTATTATTGATTTGCAAATTACTGTACTTAATCGGAACCTGTACTAATGCAGTAATAATAAAATATGGGCCTTGAAAATAGTCCACCATTACAATTTGGGAATAAGTGGAGGGCCATTATTGTGATCAGCCAGTTTTCTAGAGTAGATCGGCATGACATTTGCAAGTGTTAGATTCTTAAGCTCATATTTAGTGTAAAATGTCTAGTTTATTAATGGATTACATATCATCTCTGACATTCGCACTACTACTTATTGTGTTTTTCTTCTCTTAATAAGTAGTATTTTCCGAGTTGTAAGTTTTTGATTATAGCTACACATTAACTCAAAGACTATGTTATCATTAGACTACTTATTATAGTGAGTATACTTATGGGTTTTGAGGTTATAAATATTTCGAATTTTATATTAAAGAAGAAATAGTTTGTCTTGTTTTTCAATAATAATAATAATCTTTTTACAAAAAAAAGTTAAATTATTAATTTTATAATTAAATCATTAAATTTTATAAAGTATTGTTTATCATAAATTGAATTTATATTTTTTAAAAATAATGGCACAAGAAAGAATATTGGCAACATGTTGAGCAATAAGCAACCATTGCTTAGTCTTTCTCCCTTCTTTGAACTCTATAAGTCTGACTGGTGAGAGAATTTTAGCACCTCAAAACCCTGGAATATTTTTCATGGATAAAACAGTTTCTTCTTTCAGAGAAATTCTGGCAAATGTCACCAACTGGTCAATAATTGAAATGCGTGGCCAGTTTTCAGTGCTCTATGTTTGTCAATTATGGTTAGAGGGAAAGTTTAATTTGCTGCTGCTGATTTTACACTCAAGAATGTTTTGATGATTTTAAAAGCATTTTTTTTTATTTTATTGTTGTTAAGAATTAAGAATAAGTTTAAAAAATAAAATGGGTAAACTAATCAAACATAAAACATTGTCTTAAAATTTCTTTTTCTTATTTAATTCAAGTATTTTTTTTATTATTATAATCAAACATGATGATAAAAATAAAGTCAATATTTTAAGTTAATTATGTTTATAATTGAAACTGATAAGTTTTTAAAAAACTTCTTGAACAATTTATAAAAATTCAACCAACTGTAATTACTTTTTAATATATAATATAAAACTTTACCTTTTCATTGGTTGAAAGTTGTAGCAAAAATATTTGTGTATTAAGTAGCATAGGCGTAATATATTTAAGTGCTCTTTGATAATTTGAATTAATTTTTAGAAATTTATATTAATTTTCATAAGCCTGTCAATCTACACATAAATGCATTAGGTTTATTCAAGTTAACAATGTCTTCATGGTATTAAGAACCTTTTTTTCTTGTTAATGTTTTTTTTTAACCTTTAGAAAGCATAAGAAAATTATTCATGAAATTTTCAATGAATAAGGAACTATTTTAGCAACAAATAATTCAATTAAAACCTACAAAATATATGTATCTTGAATAACTACATAAAATTTAGGAAAATTATATAAAAGAAATAGTTTAATATATTGAGATTTTAAAAAAATATACCAAATGTAGCATTATGAATTAAACAATATCTCTGTAACACAAATCACATTATAGCAATTCTACGGTAAAAGTTAAAGTCCCATTTTGCAAATATATAGTTTTATAAAGCAAAAAAAAAAAATATTTTGTTAGCATTTTTAATAAGACTGTTCATATGACAGCCACTTGGTGTTTTTCCAGTTTAAATTTAATTCCAGTACCCCTATTTTTGCAAACCAGCATTTTCTACTAGTAATTATCAAAAACATTATGTTTAAGTAGTTAAAAATGGATTTATAAACACTCTGTCATACTTTGCAACGGTCACCTGAAGCTTATAAATGGGAAAATAAATATGTGTAGTGGATCGGCTTAGTTTGGTAGCCAAATGGCTTGAGTTTTTTTTTTTTTTTTTTTACCCTTGTGCCAATAAACCCACCAACCGAATATCTACATGACAATTGCACTGTAATGTTAATAATTATTATTTTGTGTAAAGCAGTAACAGAAAAATATATTCGTAATTTAATAAGGTATAAGAAGAAACAATGTACAAAAAGATTTCGATAAAGTTTTAATAATCAGTATCAATAAAAATAAATAAAGAGGAAGAAAATATTTGTTTTATTTCCTTAAACATTCTTTAAAAAAACTTACTATCTTACAAATAAAATAAAAAAACGAACTTTTTGCAATCGTAATAAAATAAAAAAAAATCCAATTATTGAATTCGGGTTTTCTTTACTGATAAATAATTTTAATACTTATATATTATCGGGCCTACCCTTCTCCGTCATAAGCATAGTATAACTTGAAAAGCTGTTCATCAATCACTGCTAAGGGTTGCATAAACCCCATTGCCAGCGTGTGGTGCGCTTGTCGCGAATAACCACCTTTCATCGCTTAAATTCATTGAAATATCTCAAAGCGCCCGCGTCGGGCCAATTTCAAATGGGCGAGTTAGAGCTCATACGGTTAATCCGGTCTGAATCAAAATGAGGACCGAGATCCCTCCTTGAGAAACACTTACCGGTAACTGTCTTGAAAATGCCTTTTGTGAGGCTTAAACTTTTTGTTGCAGAACGATGTGGTGGAAATCGGATCCCATACACGTGACGTCACAAAAGATCAAATTTTTGCTCCCCCCCCCTGCTGTACGCGTACTTGCAGCGCCATCTATTGGTGATTACAGAAAACTCGCCGAGAACTCGAACTGCAGTTAGCCGAATCGCGTTCGAAAGATTACTCTATCCAGATGTTGGAGTGGGTGAAATGGTGTAGAGGAGGGGGTGCCTACGGAGACCAATCGGCGTTTCTCTCGCTGAGGTATCTGAGAGGTATTTGCATGCTCCGCTCTCCTTTCCAGCAACTGGAGAGGACAGCGGAGGAGCTCGTTATTGGGGGGGGGGGGAATAATGGAACTTAGTTTGATTATTTCATTAGAAAATATACCATCAAGAGTGGGTTTTCCTAAGATTTTCTCGCATGCTTTCTAATGCATGTAAATTTGTATCTTAGACGCGTTTTTTCTCAGCCTCTTGAAAAAATAAATTTGGCACAGAACTTGAATCGCAGTCACATAACGGGTTTGATATACTTAAGGTATTCGGCTCCGTTCAGTCTTTAAAAAATGAATTATATTTGCATCATTTTTTTTAATTTAGAGGTAACTCGTATTAAAACTTAATTCGTGTAAAAAAAGTAATCATTAAATATATTTTTTAATCGAGAAAACTTAGAATTTTTTCATTAATTTGACTGTGTTTCTGATAGAGTATTTTTGAAATAAAACAATCAGAAGAATATAACGTTTTGTATACATAATCATATGTTTGTTTGCTAGGCTCTGTAATATAAATTTTACATAATCTTAAACTATTGCTAAATTATAAAAGTTTCAGTGCACAATCTGAATTTTTTCTTCTAAAAATTTTTCATCTGTTTGGCAAATTTATAAACTATTATTTAGCAATGGATCATAATTTTACTTATATTCTGTTACAGGACCTAGGTAATTTTACAAACAACAATTATACCAAATTTTATATTGATACGTTATACATTTTGCCATTGTTTTTGAAAACAGACTTAGTTTTTTTTTAAAAAATCACATTTTGAGAAAAATACAAATTAAGATTTCATTGCTATTTACATAAGGAAAATTTGTCTTTCTCGTCTCTTATATAAGTTAAGCCTTTTTTCATCAGCATAAATTTGATTTTTGTTTTCTGCACTGATTAGTCATACTTAATGAGTGTCTTTTATGATCCCTCATTCAACAGCTGCTTTTCCATCTAAAACTATCGATAACTCGAAAAATCCCATATTGAAGTATTGAAATAGATTTTCAGTTAATTTGTTAACTCAATGAATGTTTCTCTTAGTATTATCAACCAAATAATACCATTTAAAGATTCATTTTATGTTTTTCCTTTAAAAAATAGTTTTTAGTTGATGACTTTGATATTTTCAAATTAAGTTACTTGGTACTTTCTCGGTGCTTTTGAATATTTACATCAGCTGTGATTTTCAATTCCGACTTCATATTACCTATGAATTTTTCAGATGAGTGAAAATCAGTGAAGCAACTAATTCATCATCAACACACAAACAAAGAGCCTCTTTTTATTTTTGCCTTTTATGTAGAAACATGGATCAATTTCACCTTTTTTAAGCCAAAGGTTTGCTTAAAAACTCTTCAAAATATTTATTTCAACAGCAAAAAAAACCTTTTTGAGTCCATACAATTCACATTTAAATCTGCTTACCAAGTACTATTGCTGTAATCTTTTAATTGCTTTATGTATATGTTTTTTCATTAAATTTGTCATATAAAAGTGCTGAACAGTATCAAATTTAGTGAAATGAATTATTTCTTCAGGTGCTATAATGGTAAATTAATGTCTATTTCCCATCTTTGTCACAAGATTGTAAATTGCTCATTATCTAAAGTCACCAGTTTTTTAGATTCTGTGATAAAAGCTTCAACTGCCATTACAAAATCTTTATTATGTGTTAGATATCTTAAATTTGTGCTTTCTGGTTTCTTATTTATTTATTGAATCATAATTAGTTTCCTCTTCTCATTTATTATCAGAAAATTCATCTGTTTTTTCTTGTGACTTTCCCTGATTTTCAAATTCAGAAGTCATTCTATTTTCATCTGTAATCGAAGTGTTTATTAGTTCAATCCATAGTGCTGGAGAAAATTTTGCATCAGCATGTCCTGGAGATTTCAATAATAGCTCTATTTTCTTCCATTTCCACCATTTTGTTAGGATTTATGGGCTTTATATCTTTAAATGATTCTTTTATTTTTCAACAGCATTCTAACATGTTTTCTATAAAATTCTTCGCTGCTGCTAATATGACACCAACTTCCAACAAAAGCTAATTTTGGTGATCACTATCAATATCAGACCTTTGTTTCAGAAAGAAAACATGCCAAAGCTTTGTAAATTGATCTTTAAAACAACAAAATATTGAAATTTCCTGAAAGGTTTATGAAATGGACCATATACATCTGCAAAAAATAATTGTCAAATTGAGGAACAAATACTTCTAGATCCAAAGCTTAACTTGTAAGCTTGTCCATAATTATATTCATTCTTATAATTCATCTTGAACAGTAACTTTATAACCCTAGTTTTCATGATAGTCTTGTGCATACATTGATTTCAATAGATTCCACTGAGATTACTTAATAGTGGTTGTAAAATATATTTTTCCTTTACTTTGAGTAGAAAGTAAACACATATCAATTTACAAAATCACCTACAGCACTCTGTTATAGAGGATTTGAAAAAACTTGTTTTACATCATATATGGCTAAAACAGATAAATTCTTGATATTTCAAGAACATGCCTTATGTCTTTTAGTTATTAAAATTTCTTCTTATTAACTACAGTAACAATGTGATGTGTACCTTTATCAAAAAAGCGAAAAACTCTCCTTAAGACTTATGTAGTCTACGATCTACCACTTATGGCCCATTTTAAGGCAGTAATTTCATTTATTGGACTAATAATTTGCCACTGTTTTCTTTGGTAATACTGGATATTTACCTCTCCCCCCCCTTTTTTTTTCACAACAAGAGCTTCTTGTTCATGTTCAGTGCCTTTCTTGTAATTTTTTTATCTCTCACAAGAACATAGTTAAATATTTAATTCATCAGCTGTTCTTTGATCTTCACCTAACAATAACTAACTACTTGACCTTAATAATACATATTCATTTGGTAATATATCTAAATTGCAATGTAGCAGTAACTCAGGTAATGTGGTGGCATTTTTTGTGCGTAATTATGAAATCAATTCATTCTACAAATTCTTTAATTTCAGAAGATGAGCTTTTATGTTTTAATTTCATTTAAACTGCATGCATATTTTATACAGTTTTTTTTCTGAAGACTCTTTGTTTATAACTTGTGCATTTTCATTCAGATTCCTTGAAACTTTGTTCTTTCATTATTAAATTGGTTGACACTACCATATCATTATTGACCTTTTGGAAACCTTCGAAGCCTTTCTCATATATTTCTTGGTCTGTTTCCATGAAAATAATTTTTGTCTTACTAAAGTTTCTTGAATCTCTTCTAATACACCATTATGGCAATGTAAAATAAATTTAATTCTGTATTTCCAGATTAGCTAATCATTTTTGCCATCTAATGGATTTGTTTATACTTTTGCTAAGTCCATACTTTTAGAGCAATCCATGTGATGATATTTAGATAGGCTTTAAAGGAAGATAAACTTGCTGTATTTTTAACATGAACATGTTGAATTATAAATTTTATATCATATACAAGAAAAACTAGATTGTTTCCATGACCTGATGAAACCTGTCGTTTATTTGAATAGAAAATGCCCATTTTCTATTCAAATTCAAAGTATAACATTAATATTTCATAACCGTCAATTGGTTTCTAATCTTGAAAGATTTTTTAAAAAATGGATTAAAAATGCAGAATTAGGAGTGCTGTTGCCAGGAAGAAAGTAAAGCAAATAAACTTATTTTCTTTTAAAATTATACCTGAAAAAATAGTAAAAATTAAAACTTTAAGTGAGAGTTTTCCAAAATATGAGTCATGAAATTTCAAGTAATTGCTGAGTAACCAAAGTTCCTTTCCTTATCCAAGCTATAGAATACTGGGGTTTCATTCATTTTTTCATATATGGTTATTGTCAAAATATTGTAATTAAAAGAATAGAATTCAATCACTTGTGATAACACATTACATCAATTAAAATTTCACATCATATTTTTTTTAACTATTCATAGATTGTCATTAGGTTGCAGCATAAAATTTTAACAGAAAGAGACCTGAAAAGCTTTTTCACATGCCTCTGTGAGCGAGCATTTAACTATTAATTCATTGTTTTTGTTATTTCTTTTTATTTGTGTTCTAGACATGTTTAGAATTTTCTTTATAGTTTTGGATGAATTATTCTGGAATATTTCTGCAATCTATAAATGTGATGTACTTTTATCCAATAATTGTGGACAAATGCTCAATATTATTGTATAGCAAGATGCTTCAAGTATATTAATTTGATTAATTACTACAGTTCTTTACATTCCTATTATGTTTAACTTCTAAACTATTAAATGGTTTTCCTACTGCTTTTTCACATCAGGTATATCTGTAAATCATACAAATACATTCTATTTAATTCTGAAGTTTTTTACAGTCCCTCCCCCCTCTGTTATTGTTCGCAAGCAAATAAACTGCAATGAAATTTTCTCACCTCAGAACAAAAGACAATATGCTGTTAGATACTATTTTTGAAATTTGTCTGCAACATTTATTAACTTTTATTTAGAAGCTGTGTTATCTGCTCCAAAGGGCCATTAATTACATCATACTGAAATGTTTTAGCCAGGATCTGCTACTTTGCAGTGAATAATGCATTTCCATGACATACTGTAATTTTTGCCTCTTTATATATATATATATATATATATATATATATTTGATAAAAATCTCATGAAAATAAGATTTAGTAAAAAACGGGAACTCATCTGGCATGCCTTTTTCAATATTCAAACCATTTGAAAGTGTTGTAATTGCAACAGAAAAGCATTCTTGAAGTATTTTGTGAAAATTGAGCACTATTAAATTAATATTAGCTTTATTGAACTTTTCCTGGCATGATGCACTCAGTGGTAAAGACTGTAGCTAATCAGGCTACCACATTTATTTTAATGAATGATAAGGAGGAGATGTATTTTCAACTTCTTATGATACAATCATTTACAGTGGAATGTTGTTCAATTTTAGACAATATAATTGTGTTTATTAAAATATAAACACAATTATATTGTCTAAAATTGCCACATTGGAAATATGGCATTGAATGCTTTTGTGATAAAAATGGAAGTCAGTTATTTTTCTTTTTTCTCATAGTTGTTTTATAATTTCAGAAACGTTTTTGCATGCATTGATATTAACCTTTTAGTAAAATTACCAGTACCCATTTACATGCACAGAAGTATATTAAAATTGATTCAAATGATAAAAATGCCTTTTTTCATAATATCTTGATTTAAATCTATCAATACACTTTCATTGTTTCAACGATCATACTATAAATCTTGATCCAACAAAAAAGATTTTCTATGACATTTCTTTCTACTTTATATTCTGAGCAATGTTCTATAAATTTTTGTGCAGCTCCATAATTTCATTGTTTGCTGTTTTTGTAAAATTAACAAAATATCCAAATATTGAAAAAGCTTTAGTATATGCTTCAAAATGCCTTGAAAGCTCTGGGCATAGCATATATGATTATTTATTCAATTCCTACTATTAGCTCACACTCTCCCTATATATTTATATATATCTTGTACAAATATCCTTAATAAAATACATTCTATTCATCCAATCAAGTTCAAGTAGATTTTTAAAACTTGTAGTAGATGACATTTGATTTTAATGCAGTTTTTTAAAATATTAATTAAAAATAACTTCCCCACCGCCAAATAAGTTACAAATTCAGTTTGCTTTTTCCCAAACGCCAATGAGGTTAGGCTTAACATGTTTTTTGCTGATTATTTTAAATGATTCTGTTTATTTTCAGTGTGCTTATGCGTTTTAAATCAAACATTGTTAATTAATCAATTTTTCTGATTCATTTTGAATCAGAATCGTTCGAAATACTTTCGAACTAAAATAATACAGAATTTAGAAAATTAGGAATTTCTAATCTAGATTGCATACCCCAACTTATGTACAAAAATTGCAAATTTTGCACTGTCCCAATTGGCTTTAAATCTTTAATTGGTGTTGAAAATTCAATGCTAGTATAATTTCTTTTAATTAATTATTTATAGTAATTGTAAGCATTAGCCCAAGAGAGTCTGGCTGGTATGCATTAGATTGGCCTGATTGTCATGGCATCTATCACTAGTAATTATTTAAAAAAGAATAAAATAAAATGTTTCTTTGTTAACCTAAGTAGGAATTGATTTTGATAAATTGTTTTTTACTTTTTTTTATTTCATCTAAGTATAAAATCTTCCATACTACAGCCTTCTAAATGTTTTTTTCCCCCTATTTGCCTTCACCTCATGATTATCAAGAATTTCTGGTGGTATAAAAAAAGTCCCCCCCCCCCCCACTTTTCATTGCAACAAGAATTCCACCATGAGAAGTAGAAAAGAATTGTATTCTTTACCTGAATGTTGTCCACTTTTAAAGACTGATAAAAACCAAATCATGAAACAAAAAAGAAAGAAAGAAAAGAAAAAATAAGACTGCATTTTAATTAAGGTCCACGGTTCCAACAACAACAAAAAACTGGAAACTTTGAATTTGATTATTCTGCTTACATGATTATGCAAAGCTCTACAACTATCAATTCAAAAAAATTAAAAATAAAATGGAGCATTCGAAATTAATTATCCTTACAGTTACTTCCCTAATAAATTAATGGAATTAATTAATTAGAGTTAATGTGTATCATATATATGATTAATGAATAAATATTTCGCTGATTCATTGCAAATCCATAGCCCTTGTCGTAATAACCATGTGGCTAAATGTTTATAACATATCTTATCATAAATAGAAAAAAGCTTTAAAATTAAACTGATTTTCTTATATATATAAATTTCACAAAAGTCAAATAGAATATATTCTCTTTTTGGTTTTACCCTGAGTATTAAATAATAGTTTATATTTGCAGCAACTTTAATAAAATCATAATACTTTTATAAATGAATATTTGACTCTACAGAGCATAATATGATAAAATAAGAATTTTCTCACCTCTTTTTTTAACAGTCCTAACTGTACAAGCTGCAGAAAATATCACCATCTTACAACTACTTCAATTGTAGAGGGAGAAAAAACTTTTCTTTTCTTACTCCCATCTTGAACCGTTTGACCGATATTTGAACCGTTTGAGAAATATTTGACCAATTGAAATTGAAGGGATTTGTTATAAAGGTTTTATTTGAGAAATGCATGCATTTTACTTAGGATAAACTTATTTCTGGGATAAACGCCAAGAAAAGACAGATTTTATGTATAATATTACCTAAAAGGCATCTGACAAAAGAATTGTATAGATTAAAAAATCTTTACAATTCTTTAAACATATTTGAACTTTCTTTTTAAAGATAAGATTTTTATTTGGTGTGCTTTCAAAATATTTAATGCAGGCAAGACATTTAAAATGTTTATTTTCCTCTACATAAAAAGTTCCATGTTTTCTTTCTTTCTTTCTTTTTTAAATATAAGCATCCCTGGGGATTTTTTTTCATGGAATGGAAAAAAAAATATGTAACAGTTTTTAAGTTTATCAAAACAATTTAGGATTTAAATGTTGCAATTGCGAATGTGTTACTCCAATAAAATGTACCAATTTATAATGCATATATATTACATAAAGAAAAGATTTCAATATTTCTAACATTTATATGCAATTCACTGAACTTAAATGCATGTAATCTTTCTATTCTAACTATTAAATATAATTTACTGAAAATAAAAGGGGAAAAAATCATGAAATAGCTGGTAAAAACAACTATGGTCTAGTTGGTAAGCTAACATATTAAAAAAAATAGGCATAAGAGAGAAAAGTTGTAATCAGTAACTTTTCAATAATTCAGCTTTAAGAATTGTTAGTATTCCTATAATTGGGTTTATTAGGAGGGTTAATTATTTGCACTCGGTTTAAATAATTATCCTTTCTATAGGTTGCATGATTTAGAAATAATCATGACTTCAGCATCTACTGGATATTTTATTCAGCTCACTAATTCTATTAAATCAGTACAGCAACTGCGAAGCTGTTTCAAACAACTCGCGAAAATTAAAAAATTAATTGTAACATTGGCTACCTTAGGAAATAAAAAATTCATTCCATTTTTTCAGAGGCATATAAACAACATTCAGCCGATTTTTCTGAAAACCGCTTGACATGTGCAGCTATCTAGTGACAAAAATAATAGTTTTTGTTCCTAACAGGTTCATTTTACTAAAAAACTTGCCATTTAGCTAAAGGTGATAATTTTTTCAGTTGAATAATAAATATTGCCTGTGTGACTTTTATACTAAAATTATATATATATATATAATCATAATGTAAATTTTCTGGCAAGCTTATGCGGTTTTGCAGAAATAAATGCATCCTGAAACATGCACGAAAGCACTGAGGATTTCCTAATCAGTCAATGGACATGACATACATTCGTGCCAATCTGAAACTTTTTGCAGGCAATAAGATGCCAAATGTTTGAAACTTCATTACTTTCTAATAAACTTAGAAATGAAAAATTGTACCTCAAAAGGTTCAAAATTGGAATTTTATTAACTCTGAATTTATACTTCTCCTTTCAGGGATGTATTTATTGTCAGTTATTTCACTTATGAGATTACAGCTTTAAGTTTAGAGTATCATTTTGACATCCTTGACTAATGCTGTAGTTAATTATGCTTTTCTCACTTCTTTCAGATGTTTTTCTTAAAATCTTGTGGTATCTGTTTACTTTGCTTTTGCTAGTTTGAATGGAGTGGAATTACTTGCTAGTTTGAATGGAGAATGGTCATTATATTAAAAGGTCAGTTTTAGAGGGTAATTGGTTTGAGTGTAAGAACAAATTATGCCTATAATTTGGGTGAAAGAGATAAGCAACAATAGATTTGGGGTTGTGGTGGAGCAGCTGACCGGGAAGCATTGAGGAATTAGGGGAGATTGGGAAAAATCAGGAAAAACTATTATAAAACTTGATAATTTAAAGGCATTTTTTCTAAAATAGAATGAAACATAGTTGACAAATTAATGGAAATCAAGTCGTTACTGATAATCTAAAACAAAGGCTATCCGAGTTTCTGCTATGTGACAAAGTCTGGAAGATTACTGGCTGTGGATATTCACATTTTTGAGGAATCAAAATTTCGAGAATATATTTATCCCAGTACTTTATTTGGGAGGTTCTTTCTTTTCTGAAGAACTCCTCTCATGGATCCTCCTTATAACATCTATTAATAAATTTATTTTTTCCCTTTTATAATCTATACTCTTATCTAAAAAAAATTATTCCTTTATTTATATTTTGCATTATCTATGGTCTTACAATGATAATTTGGTAACTCAATTGAGGGTAGGTTTAGCATTAGCTAAAACAGTTTAGGTACAAATAACATTTGAAACAATATAATAGAAAGATTAACCGCCATATCTGATTTATTGAATATTATATAATATTTTCCTCCAAAGTTTTTTTTTTTTTTTTTTCCAGTGCTTCAAATTATCTACACAGTTGAAGAAAGTGTGTTACGAGTTAAAAATACCGACTAACTCACCTGCAACTCTTGCTACTGTTATGATTTTAAAAGCTTTTATAGGGCTTTTTTTATTCAAAACAATATATATGGGGCAGTTTTCCTCTTTTTCTTCTTTCGAAAATCAAATTGTCAGGAAACCATCATACTACATGTTACGCAAGCGAAAGTATGAATTCTGAGTATTAACATTCAAACTATTTAAACTAGATGTAGAATATTGCCTATTATTATAATTATAAAACAATTATAATTTATTTATTTTACTATGATTATTTTTCTCCACTTCTCGATCATTTTGTTGAAACTTAAAGTATGATAGTCGTGTTATGGATGGGTTATTTTTAATATTTCTTTTTAAAAAATTGTTGCTTGCTTAGAGCTCTCCATACACTCAACAAAATACTCCATAATTTGAAAATAATATTAAACAGAAATTAATTTGTTTGGTAAGATATAAATATACATTTCTCTTTTAGTTTTCTAATAAAGATTGGAAGGGAAGCATTTTCCTTATACATAGTGATATATAGGAAACTGTTTGATGCATAAATTTATATAATTCATTCATATCTTTTTTTGAAGTATAAACTTTTAAGTCTTTTTATGCAATGAGGGGGGATATAGACCAATTTTATCCCTTTTTTCACTATTTTATGGAATAAACATTCAGATGATTTTTTTAATCATAGTTGGTAGACTAAAAGTAAATGCAATTTTAAAATGGATGAATTGTTTCAATAAAGAGATTTCATTTTGTGTTTGTAAAGGAGTATCTTCTGTTAATAAAATTATTGTTCAAGTCTGATTTGATTGTTGGAAAAAAGTGAACCCACTGAAAGTAAACAAATAATTAGATTAAGCCCTCTACCTATGTACTTATGTTTTTGTACTGTATTTTTCATCAGTAATTTTACTAACAGTTCTGAGCTAAATATCGTTCTAGATAGACAAGTATCTTCTAGCATTAGTTGATATATTTGCATAAAAAAAAGGGAAGAATTTTGCATAACTGCAGTTAATCTAAAATTTAGAACGAGAATGTTATTATTTTCATGTGTCATTTCATTACCAAAATTTGAACAATTTTCTTTAAAGCGAACAGCTTACTTTATTTCGATATTCATTCTTTTTGGAAAATCAACCAAATATCTAAATATTGAATAATCTTAACTATACCCATCAAAATGCCATGAAAGTTCTGGGCTTAACTTATTTAACACTTAGTTTTGTTATTACATTTAGTTTTTCCTTTTATCTAAATACATCTTCCGTACTACCATCTTTGAAAAGTTTTCTTTTGCTTTTGTCAAACATTTCTAATATAATATAAATGCTTTGGCCCCAGTTTTGTCGCTTTTCATTAAGTAAAAATTGTCTCATCAGAAGTAGAAAAGAAATCTATTCTTACCTGTATATTGACCACTTTTAAAGACTCAATCGCGAAACAAAAGTAAAAACAAAACCAAACAAAAAAAATAAACGGCACATTTTCATAAAGATCCATGATTGTAGCAATATAGAAATACTTATACTATTGCTTTAAAATTTGATTAATCTGATTACATGGTTATGCAAAGCTCTACAGTTATCAATTCAAAAGGATCAAAAAATAGAATATTTAAAACTAATTATCCTTATAATTATCTGAGGAAAACCAGTATGAACATGTTAATTAGACTGAAGATTTAACACCATGAAATTTAGAAAGTATGTATATAAATAAAGTAAATGGCAATTATTTCAAAACTTGGAAATTTTTGATGAAGCAAGAAGTTAACCACTTAACAGTTTTGCCTGTATGCCGTACGTGCATAGATTTTATTGAATTTTGATAGCTGTAGGCTAAAAATAAACCATTTATAATGATTATAATTCAATATGAAAATTACTTTGAATACATAGATAAGCCATGTATTCAATGGATTTCCATTTGAAACAAA